>WEDG01009400.1:0-64109 GCA_017591395.1 Schistocephalus solidus | reverse complement strand
CTGATCTGATTAAGGAACATGTATGTTCCTTTGTGCCCTGGAGCTCACTTAAGAGCCCTCGCAGGCGGTTGCACAGCGATGTGTAGCACATGTTGTTGTTGTTGTTGGTAAGCTATCTATTAATTCTATAACTCTCATATTAGACCTCCTATCTTACATGCCTCAACATTGACGATTTCGTGAAAAGAATATTTTTTGCTATTATTGACGATGAAATTAGCCTAGACGTCAATTTTAAAGGATTCAAGGCTAAAGACAATTTGTCATAATCAAAAAATATATGACGTTATTCTGGGTAAGTCCATCAAAAACCGTCTCAGTGCCACTATATAGAGATGTTTGCAGCGTGGAATGTAAGCGGCTTTGATAAATTATCAGATTTTGAGTCTGCCATTGCCAGGCGACTTAGCCATTGCCAGAGGCTGCAAAAACAAATCGGACTTCCAGCAGATGGTAAATCAATATCCAAATTTTTTAAAATACTGTTTTCTTGCAGGCAACAATGCTGGACCACCATCGGTGCGGGCTTTTGAAATTGAGCTGCCATCTTTTCTGCTCTCCATTCGCATGTTAATCCTCTTATATGTACGTCGATTGGCCTAGATCACCCCTTATATACTGTATTTCAACCCTATTCGGTTATTAAAAAAAAAACAAAAATGTGGTCATCAGCGCACGACGCTGGCAAAATTTTGAACAAAGTCCAAATTGATCAATATTTTGAGACAAATTCAAGGACAATTCTTCACGGTGAATGGAGGACCTTTTTTGCTGAAATTTTTGGAATTTTACTTTTGAAATAAAGCGTAGCTCTCTCTACCAACTTCAGCACAATGACGACGGAGGAAAACGAAACCACACAACTTTGTACATATTCCTTTGTATTTATAAATAAATTATTCTGTAAAGATTGTCTTCACCAAGCCTCATACTTAAAAATACAGGTGCAAGGGGCATTATAAGCGTATTAGGTTAGTAAAAGGCACCAACTGGAAGGCGTAGTTACCGTTTTCGCCGGTTTCCGAATATCTCGATAAATCTATATCTAATAGATATGCATAAAACGGCCAAAATAGATATACAATAGATATACATATCTCGAATAATAGATATCGAATAGACAGCTAGTAGATATTGCTTGCTAGTAGTGTATCTTAGGTAGTCATACGCACACTTGACACCTATTTGCGTGGGATGATACCCACATTGTTGGTGCCTGCTCAACAAGGGCCGCAAATTCCTGGAGGCAGTGTACTCAGCTATCGATTTGGATGCCAATTAGAAGTTTCTCTAGGTCACGTGGAAACGACCATAGCCACTATCGACCGGATAAATTAAAGCACTGGACGCCTATTGGCACAAACTAGCCAACCACTGAATCTTGTGCTAGGCGTTGTTTAAAGTTAACTGTTTTGTGTGCATCTCCCATTTGTCTGAAGACGAACTAGGGTACCAGACTCGAAAACATTTACATAACAAAGTTATTTTGGTTCCCAAAGAACTTTAAGCTAATTTAATTAAATTTTTTGGGATGTCGATCTTTCTATAAATACATCTCATCTGCCGGAGTTTTGCATCAGTGCTTGAAATGTAGAACTGGACAACGTAAATATCAGGGCATCAAAACGACCAACCAGTATCTGGTAGTCACAAATGTCAAGAAGGAAATAAAAACAGGACAAATTATCGTCCGTTTACCTGCGTCCATCATACGCCAACACACTTATGGATTCACGCAGTCAGACGATTTTCTTGCGCTCATACGAGATTGGCAACAAAGAGGAAGCTGTTAGACAGAAAATAGTTCCAATTCCATCTCCTGTCATGCAGCGCACATTTACTATTAGTATGCAGACCCCCCTTAAAATGTCAACGCAGCTGTACAACTTGGACCGAAATTTCATCTTTTTTCTCTAAAATAAGCTTCTGAGCTCTTAACCTTGCTTAAGTAGGAGTATGCGGGTTTAATGGTCTGCTGAATTTGCGTTTAGTTTTGCTGTTTTCTGAGCATATTTCAATGTATGTCATATTGCAGCAATGGGATTTAAACTAAAAACTACAATCCCGAAGTTTTGACACACAAGAACTGCAACCCTGAAAATTAGAGCATGTTGTTGTTTCCGAAAGAGATTTATCCTTACGCACCTGGCGGAGGCCTTTACTTCAGTCAGGTCGAGTTTTCTTCATCTAATCGAAACTCGCAACTACATTAATCAGTAGTTTGCAAATAGACCAGCCATTTTTCGTGTGGCTTGAGCATATCTGCTCTTTTTATGGATATCGCATAGAAAATAATATTTAAAAATAAAAAAAGTATGGAGTGCATACACCACATGGGAAATTTTCGGCTGTGTACTGTATGCCTGTCTGTATACTGGGGCAGAAATCCACGTGTTCGGGTATCCATGTCATTTGCTATGCTGATGCGTGTCCTAGACTGCATTTGTGTAACAATACTTGTTTCTATGATAGGGAGCTTTAACATTAACATGCTTTTTACCAAGGATGCCGTCATCTACTTAAAAAAACCTTTCGTTCCATGCAAATCAGGTGAAGTAAGAGGACAATAAGTACAGTAGAAGACACAAAATTTTGGCCTGTACACTTTTCTGTGATATTGCTCCCCAAGAGCAGTAATGAGCTCTACAGACAGTCTTTTAGGCATCGAGCTACGCTCTCAATGGCCAGGTTATGTGGTATTGAGGAAAATAGAGCAACCACATCAAACGATAGAATGCGTTCATCAGGTGGCAACACTGGAACAACTGAGTTTTCTCCACTGCTGTCGTGAGCATGGCATCCTTCCAAAGTCCCTTCACTTTAAACCCAAACTGCCCAATGAAGCTGGGAGATTTCGCCCGCTCGCAACTACGGATTTCGCGTTATTAGTGCGATTATATCTGACGTCCACAATGGTCTTCGTCAATTTTAAGCAATTATCACTGACCTTAGGTTCCGGTGCGTTTCATCCCTACCTGAAGATATTTTCGAAAACGTACTGCAGAGCATAAATGCCACCACCAAGGATGCTCGTATGAAGAAGCGAGCCCAAACTTCAAGAGAAGCACTAAGCTCTTCTCCGTCTTATCAACGGCAGTACTATACCTACAAGAGTTGTAAACCTTTCGAAAAGGAGTCTAACCCCCGTCGAAATAAGTCTGCTATCGAATTGCATAAGGTTTAGTCATACCGATGCTGCACCTACGAGCTTCTTAGCCGGCCTCGAATCCATCCTACTAACCTCATCCATCCCTGGGGACATGTGTGCTGATATTCGCAGCTGTGCGACCGGCCTCCGAAAAAGAAAACATCACAAAACCTTGCCAATGGAAGAAGAAAAGGGAGTGAGGCTCCCTGAGGTCGGACGACAGTATCTTCGTTGTAGCTGCTGACGAAGGTGGTGTAACCGTCATCATGGACAAGATTGACTATGTCAATAAGGCCAATCAAGCCTTTCATGACAGGGAGGCCTACATCCCCATTGTTGAAGATCCAAAAAAACAGGCCGCATCTGTAAAGAAGAAGGTGAATGAGTTAATTCGACTAAAGCTTATAAGGCCCGCGTACTCCAAATTCCTAACTCTCAATGATCCACGCATCGCACGTACCCCTGGTCTTCCAAAGATTCACAAAGCGGACGCACCATTGAGGATCATAGTGCCACTCATTGGATCGCCTACTTATGATCTTTCTAAGTGGTTTTTACAAACACCTAAAGCACCTCGGTAATGGATCACGGTAGAGCACCAGCAAATCGCATGCTTTTGTTCAAAGAATTCAAGGCCTTAATGTAAGTCCTGATAAATGCATTCTATCGTTTGATGTGGCTGCTCTTTTTTCCTCAATACCACATAGCCTGGCAATTGCGAGCGTAGTTCGACGCCTATAAGAAACGCCAATAGGCCTTCCAACACAGCACGTTTTAGACATGCTTAGGCTCTGCCTTAAGAATTATTGTCAATTCGATGGCAAGCATTACCAACAGGTCAACGGTATTCTAATGGGTTCACCGATATCGGGGCTACTTGCCAAGCTAGGCTTACTACGTCTAGAAGAAGCTGTGGTTCAAAACCTCAGGCCGAAAATGTGGCTCCACTACGTAGATGATACCTTCGTGGTCATAAATAACTGCGAATTTGAACGGCTGCATCAAAAGCTTAATGGTGTCTTGCCCGCCACATAATTCACTCTCGAAGGAAGAACAGGCGACATCCTGCCATTTCTCAACGTGACTGGCAAAGATTGAGTGATGGCAAGTTCGCAACCAGCATCCACAGAAAAGACTCAAATGCCGAAATAATCGTCAACAATGGAAGCACCCATCCTACTGCCCACAAAAGAAGCTGTGTTCGAGCTCTTTTTCACCGTGCCTTCCGGTACTGTAACAGCGAGTATCTACTTAAAAGGGAACTTGCCTATTTATATCAAATATTCCGATCTAAAGGATACCCGATGAGCTTAGTGAAAAACTGTCTCCGTAGTCACAGGCAACCACAATATCAGAGCTCTAATGGAGAAGTAGTACCGAGGAAATTCCATTCATTGCCATATATGTAGGGCGGTTCGGAAACGATCGCCCGACAATAAGATGGATTTGGCATCTGCATCGCTCACAAGCCAGCGTCCTACCTGCAGGCAGCACTACCACGTGTTAAAGATCCCGTAACCAAAGAGCAGCAAACCAATGTTATTTACCACAATCCATGTGCTAATTGCTCTTGCGCTTACGTAGGCCATACAGTTCGACAACTCGGGGCACGCATTAACAAACAACAACTGTCCATCCACCGACGTGATCCCTTGTCTCTCGTGTTTGCGCATGCCGTTGGTTGCTACCACCGCTTCAATTGGGATGGAACTGAAGTGATCACCATTTGTAGCACCAAAAAGGCACGCGAATTCCTCGAAGCTTGGCACTCCGACACAAATCATATCAACCACCACGTCGAGCTGGATGAGTATAACGAAGGTCTGCGTGCACGGTCCACTGACTTGCACCCACCTTAAAACAAGAACTACTCATCAGTGCTCAGCCAAGTGTAACCTCACTGATTCTGCATCTCCCGCCACGTGACTTACTATCAAAACTTTAGCACCCCTCCCCTCACATACGGCAGCTATCATAACACGATTAACGGTCTCCTAACCTCCCGTGGCGTCAGTCTGTTGATTTAACATCTGTACCGCAAACCCTCAAGCGCGACAATCCGAACTTATACTTCTCATTTTGTCTGACGACGGGTTGGTGTAAATAACTAGTTTATATATATATAATAAAATCGTATTTAACTTACCTGGTGGCCTCTTATTTTGGGGCCTTCGTCGGGGTTGCAGTCGGAGCCTCATCCGGGAGATGACGAGGCAGTGATCTGTCCAACCATTGGCATCGTGAATTGCCTTGGTTACCAGCACGTCCTGTCGATCTCGGCTCCGGACGAGAACATAGTCCAACAGATGCCAGCGCCGCGACCAAGGCTGCATCCACGTGACATTCTCCCGCGTCGGAAGGCGGAAGAAGGTGTTGGTCAGCAAGAGACAGTGTTCCGCACACGTGCGCAGAAGAAGGAGGCCGTTATCGTTACAGTTACCGTCACCGTGGGGACCCAGCGTGGTCTGTCCCGACGCGGGCGTTGAAGTCACCAAGGACAATTAAATTGTCCACCTTCAACACAGTCACCAGCAGGGCGTGCAGGTCCTCGTCGAATTTGTCCTTCGCCGCATTAGAGCTCGTCATTGGGGGAGCGTAGGCGCTGATGATGGTGGCGAACTGGTCTCCCCGAAGAGGCAGGCAGAGGCTCATTAGGCGATCATTGATACCCTGCGGCAGACAGGGCAGACGTCCCACGATGTCACTCCGGATGGCAAAGGCAACACCAGCGTCGTGTCGCTCTGCCTTTGGCCGGCCGCTCCAGAAGAAGGTGTAGCCGGCACCCACCTCCTCCAGCTGACCCTGCTCAGAGAATCTGATCTCGCTGAGAGCAGCAATGTCCACCTTGTAGCGCGCCAGTTCCCGAGCGACTAGCGCCGTCCTCCGTTCCGAACAGTTGCTCCTAGGATTTTCTAAAAGGGAACGAACATTCCAGGCTGTTAGTGTAAGTAAACTCACCCGAGCAGCCTGGAGGGCATGGCAAGGGGGATTGGGACGGGGTTATTGTTGTTTGTTTAAGTTTTACGACCGCGGTTGTTTCAATTCTGCGAGCCGCGGCCGGCTGCAGAAGACGTGATAACCAGCATTTTTTAGGGCACCTTTTATAGCCCCTTACTTTGCGAGGAGGCAAGCAATGCTGTCCCTAAATAGGGCTGCTCGGATATCCCAGACTGGTGCCGAACTCCACTTATTTTCATGGTTTTGTTTTAGTGGGATAACGACCCGAGTTAGCTTGGGCCGCCTACGGGGTTGCTGGCACCCCCACCGTCGGACTTTTTGAGAGGGGGGAGGTGGGAAGTTCGGGAGTCAGACATACCGGGTGTGGAGGCACACACAACACCGGAGACCCTCACCTGGTTTAGCCCGCCGGTCGTGACGGTTGCCCGGAATGTGGCCGCTGGGGAGAACCAGACTTCGAGGAGCCACAGCTGAGAGTTGGGTACCAGTTAGAGGCGGCCACAGGAGCATTCACCACATTTACGAGACACATGGAGCGACCAAATGCTATCTGTGTGGTGCTAACCCTAACTAGTACCCCTACACTTGGTCCAAACTTGGGATTGGTTATGACTGGCTGATGGCAACTAATAAGCCAGAAATGGCCATTCCGTTCTCCCTTGTTTTTGTCGGTTCCACCTACACATCGATATATTATATATAAGAAAAGACAAAACTCTTTGGCAGCAGCAAGAATCCAAAGAGAAAGGTATTTCAAACGACACGGCCACCCAAGCACCCAAAATAGTGACCTGGCGAACTCTCCCATGCGTGAAAAATGTATCAGAACTTATCGAAAGACATCTGAGAAACACCAGATACAAGAAGCACACCAACCTTTACCCTAAGGACAGGGTTAGATACCTTGATAAAAAAGGTGTTGTCTACAAATTCCCATGTTCCCGTTGTGATGCCATTTATTGCGGGTGAACTGGAAAGCCGTCACAACCCGCATACACGAAGATCAGTTAGCGGTCCGATGAAGAGATCACCTATCCCAGGTTGCGATACACACGATAGTTCGACTGTCGATTTGACAAGGTCTACCGTATGCTACACACAAGGTGGTGCACGACGGTGAATTGAGCGTGAATTAGTTTTAAGTGATAGTAGCCTTGCGCTGCAGCTACAGCACTCTCTCCTCCCCCACCTGAGCCCGGTGTAAAGACAGTCACAAAAACCGCAGATGGGAAAGGGCGCATGTGGCCGGCGCGGACGGAGCCACCCCCGGGCGTACCACCACACCTGGCTCCGATTCCACAGAGTGGGAGTGCCGTAAAGGCCACACTAAGAAGGAGCCATTATAGCCTGACTCTCAGTCCGCCAGTCAGCCACTCCACACAAAACACACATTGGGCTGACCACGCGGTCCGAGTTATCCCGTCAGTTGGCAACCTTCCAAGCCACGGCTTTTAGCGTACCATGATACTTTCATGCGCGTCAGATTGTTTATAGTGAGGAAAATGCGCTGAGCTCTCGACCTCACTCTCTCCCCCGCCCTCACCATCACACCACGTTCCGAGCCGGTCAGTTGCCTGATGTGGGAGTGGGCGCATTGGCTGACAGATCGGCGTACCCGTCTTCGCGCGACACAGCACGACCTGGCCCCCATAACGCACACACCAGCATTTACTTACTCAGGGGATATGGAGGAGCCCTCGCCATCTGACTCCCAGTCCACTGGTCAGCCACTTGACACACACAGCACGTACACTGAGCCAACGGCGTGGTCTGGTGGAAGCATCAGATTGGCAGCCTTCCAAGCCACGGTTTCTAGGAAACAGTGATTTTATCAGGTACATAATGATGAGTGTGCAGGTGTTGTCTATGTATTAGTGTAGATGGTGTGCACTGATGTGGCTTAGCCTGCGGTAGTTTACCGCAGGTTGTCGTGGAAGCGCATGTGTCCTAAAAGGCCCCTGCGGAGTGTAAATGTGCGGGGGCAGTGAGGGCAGTGGAGGCGGGCGCGGCGACTGTATGTCGGAGCCCCAGGCCCTGGTTCACCAGCCTCCGTGCGATGGATTCGCAGTTGACCGACCAGGCCGATGCGTGAGTTGAAGTTGCGGGCGCATTGTGGGCAGGAGAAATCGGTAGAGGCTGGGGGCATGTCATTCATGGTAGTGGGGGTGGCAGTGGCGCTAAGAATGGCAGGTAAGGAGGGTGTGCATGATGTATCGGTGTTGTCGGTATTGCGGTGAATTCTGCTGTCATGGATGCGCATGTGGCCGAATAGGGCCATGCGATGAGTGAATGCGCGAGGACATTGAGGACAGTGGAGGCGACGATCTATGCTGTGTGTTGGTGCTCCAGGCACTGGTTCACCAGTCTCTGTATGATGTATTCGTAAGTGACCGACCAGGCCTATACGTGAGGAAAGTTTAGGAGAGACTCCCATTGCTGATTGTGGTGGTGGTGCTAGTAAAGGCGGCGGTGTTTGCACTTGTGGGGGTAACAGGCGATGAGTTGAGGGATGTGGTCTCTATGATGGTGGGAGTAATGGAATTGATGCCAGGAGTGAGGGTGGGAGAGTCTGAAGGAGGGTTGGCCGAATTTGACGTAGAAATTGGAATTGTCAGATTGTTTGTGCATTACGTCCGAAGATGTCCAACCAGGCCGATCCTCGCGTGGAAGATGCGTTGACAGCGCGGGCATGTTGGCAGGGCCTGGGCATCGATGATGTTGGTTAGGGGCGCTGGTGACTTTCGTGCCGCTCTGTTGGCCTTGGCGGTGGCGATCCGGTTGGCCTCATAGATTGCTGAACCAGTCTTCACGGATCTTCTCCATGCCGGTCTATCCTGGGCGAGGTCCTCCCAGGTTGCCGGGTTGATTTGCAGTTGCTTCAGCGATTTCTTCAAAGTGTCCTTGTAGCGTCGTGTTTGACCTCCCTGTCGGCGAGAACCGTAGTGACATCTCTGAAGAAAAGTCGTTTGGGTAGTCGCTCGTCGTCCATTCTTACCAAGTGGCCGCTCCATCGCAGTTGCACTTGCCTCAGAATGGCGTGGATGCTGAGGATTCCGGTCCGCTCCAGGACTTCCGTGTCCGGGATCCTGTCTTGCCATCTCAGCTTCAGTATTCTGTGGAGGCAGCTGAGATGAAAGTGATTGAGCTTCCTGGCTTGGTTTGAGTAGACGGTCCAGGTCTCCGCTCCGTTAAGGAGTGTCGTCAAGACGACGGCCTTGTACTTCTTCAGTTTGGTGTTCAGGTGAATACCATGGTGATTCCACACGGAGGCCTGCAGCCGGCCGTAGGCCTGACTAGCTTTGGAGATCCGTTGGGCAACCTCATCATCGATTCTCGTGTTGCCTGACAGCGTGCTTCCTAGAAAAGCGAAGGTTTCCACGTTTTGAGTTGAGCACCGTTGACATTGATTCGGGGAGCATTGTATTCCGCACTGGTTGGCGGCTGGGGCATGACAACCGTTTTGGCTGTACTGATTGTTAATCCAAAATCGGCGCAGCCTGCGGCGAAGAGGTCCATACTCATTTGCATGTCCTCCTCCATCACGGTGTTAAGGGCGCATTGGTCCGCGAAGAGCAAATCATGGACTGTAGTCGTAGACACGCGCGTTGGAGCCTGCATACGCCGACTGTTGAGAAGGTGCCCGTCAGTTCTGTAGGTGATGTGGATACCAGACTGCTCATCACGATAGGCGTCTATCAGCATAGCCGAGAACATGAGACTGAAGAGGGTGGGGGCCAGTACGCAGCCCTGCTTCACTCCGTTGGTCACCGTGAATGCTTCCGATACCGTCCCGTTGTCAGTGACGCGCGCCGTCATCCCGTCATAAAGCTGACGCACCATTTGCGTGAACCGCTCAGGACAACCAAATTTTTGCATGAATTTCCACAGTCCGTCGCGATTCACCGTATCAAAGAATTTCGGTAAATCCACGAAGGTAGTGTATAGATGAGTTCACATCTCCGGGCACTTCTCTTGTAGCTGGCCGGCGGCAAATATCATATCGGTTGTTCCGCGGTGTCGGCGGAAGCCACATTGGCTTACCGGGAGCAGGCCCTGCTCTAGATGACCGTTAAGACGATTAAGAAGGATACGGGCGAAGATCTTCCCGGCGAGGTTGAGCAACGAGATGCCTCTGTGGTTATCACAGAGTTGCCGGTTCCCCTTCTTTTTGTAGAGATAGAGGATAGTCACGTCTTTGAAATCCTGAGTAACCTGTCCTTGGTGCCACATCTCCTGGAAGAGTATTGTGAGTTCTGCCATCAGCCGGGGCCCAACGTGCTTGCAGACTTCCGGTGGGATTGCGTCGGATCCCGGTGCTTTACCACTGGAAATCGGCTGCACGACCCGGATGGTTTCTGGTAGGGAAAGCGGCAGATCCAGGTCATTGTTCGTGTCCACTTGAGGGAGCCGGTCAATGGCAGCATCGGAGATGGCTGATGAGCAATTAAGGACATTTATGGAGTGCTCGGCCCAGTGCTTCAGAATTTGCGATTTCTCTGTCAGCAGTGTTGTGCCGTCAGAGCTGAGCACTGGTGCGGTCCCCTTGATACGCGGACCATAGATGGCCTTGATGGCTGTGAAGAAGTTTCATTTCATTGCGGTCCGCATACCCCTGGATTTCCTCAGCCTTTCGGATCATCCAGAATCCTGCATCTCCCGCAGCCGTTGCTGTACAAGGAACCGGCATCTGAAGAAGGCTGCTTTGTTAGCGTCAGTCCGAAGGTCCATGCAGGCTTCGTGTAGTCCATTCTTCTCCGCGAGTAAGTTGCTGATGTTGGCGTCATTGTCGTCAAACCAGTCCTGGTGTTGACGGCGTGCGCTTCCGAGGACTTCGAGGGCGGTGGACTGGATGACATTTCGCAGTTGACACCATCGAGTCTCCAAGGTAGCATTATCAACTGGAGCATGCAGATACTCCAGTTTCTCGGTTATTTGGTTGCTGAAAGCAAAACAGTGAGCAGGCAAATTTAATAAAATAGTCTTTAACTTACCTAATGGCCTATTACCTTGGGGCCTTCGTCAGGGTTGCAGTCGGAGCCTCATCTGGGAGACGTCGAGACGGTGATCTGTCCAACCATTGGCATCGCGAATCGCCTTGGTTACCAGCACGTCCTGTCGATCTCGCCTCCTGACGAGAACATAGTCCAGCAGATGCCAGCGCCGCGACCGAGGGTGCATCCACGTGGCCTTCTCCCACGTCGGAAGGTGAAAGAAGGTGTTGGTCAGCAGGAGACGGTGTTCCGCACACGTGCAGCCTGGATGGTATGGCGAGGGGGATTGGGACGGGGGGTATTGTTGTTTGTTTGAGTTTTACGACCGCGTATTTTGCGATCTGCGAGCCGCGGCCGGCTGCAGAAGACGTGATAACCAGCATTTGTTTAGGGCACCTTTTCTAGCCCCTTCCTCCGCGAGGAGGCAAGCAGTGCTGACCCTAAATAGGGCTGCTCAGACATCCCAGACGGCTGCCGAACTCCACTATGGGTCACGGTTTTGTTTTAGTGGGAGAACGACCCGAGTTAGCCTGTGCCACCTACGGGGTTGCTGTCACCCCCACCGTAGGACTTTTTGAGAGGGGGGAGGTGGTAAGTTCGGAAGTCAGACATACCGGGTGTGGAGGCACACACAACACCTGATAACCTCACCTGGTTTAGCCCACCGGTCTTGACGGTTGCCCGGGGTGTGGCTCCTGGGAAGAACCCTATTTCGAGGAGCCACAGGTGAGAGTTGGGTACCAGTTAGAGGTGGCCACAGGAGCATTCACCACCTGTACAAGACAAATGGAGCGACCAAATGCTATCTGTGTGGTGCTACCCCTAACTAGTACCCCTACACCCCAGGTTGCGATACACACACTGGAAATGGAGCATAAATTTGCATGGGCAAAAACACAGATTGTTGGCACCCTTCCAACCAGAAAATGGCCGTGAATTCCTGGAGACAATGCACTCAGATGAGGCATGCATCAACCGACATATCGATTTGGATACCACACACAAAATTGTTAAGGACAAATTTAAGCGCGCAGAACCAAGAACGACAGGATGACAAAACACGCCCAACGCGTATTTGTTCGGATTCCGCCCAACCGTAGTATCCGTCGTTAAACACGATCAATTAGTTAATTGTTCCTGTACACACGGTGTAGTCTGAAGACGAACTGGGGGACCAGTCTCAAAAATTTACGCATTCAAGTTCCAATTTTCCTTAAGAATTTTTGTCTTTTATTATTGCGTATCTTTGGGTGCCCGTATTTACATCTCTTTGTAAAAATGTTCGCAAATATCTCTACTAACTAACTCATTAAATGTCTATTTCACAATTTGAGGTAGTTGCAGGGCAGGCATTTTAAGGTTTTTGTTCTGTTTGTTAGATTAAATTGATTAACAAAATGCTGTTTAATGATAAAGAGATCACTTCAGATCAGTTTATTCATGGGAAAACGGGGCTTAATTGGGCGAAATCCGACTTTTCTTGCTATTCAGGAATTTTCCTACGTTATTACAAGCTACAGGTCAAAAAGTTTGCTTTAATGCGCAGTACTATGAATGAACATTAATATAGGCCGGAAAACATTTGGAATATATCCCTTCGGAGAACGAAAAATGTTGTTTTGTTTTCACGAAAATCAGGCAAACGCATGTTTGAGAGCTTATATTGTTTTCGGAAAAATGATGTTATATGTAGTTTAAAAATGGAGTTTTGCTAATTTGTGACGTTTTGTACCAAAAAACGCTGAAATAAACTTTTTTGAATGTACTTCGTTTTACCACACCGATAGTTAGGACCTGAAACGCGCATATATACGTGACGCGATGATACACAACGACTTCTCGCAGTCACGGAGTACGCGAAGCTTGAAAATACAATTTAAGTCTGCAGTTGACTATAAATTAATAAGGAAATTTGAAACAAAAGGGGCGGAAAATTGATATTTTATCGCAAACTCTTAGTATATATTCGGCCACTCTCTTGTAAGTTCGAAAGCTTAGAACTAGACTGAGAAGTAAGCAAATATATCGAAAAACGCTCCAATAGAAAGAGAAAAGAGAGTTCTTTAATTTTCAATGGAAATTGTTTCCCTACTTTTCAGTGAAGTCAAAAATTTGGTGCAACGGTCCCAGTTTTTTTCTTGACTTCCCTTTGAAAAAACGTTAATAACGCAGGAATTCGACAGCGAAACATCTTATTAAAGCACTTTTGAAAAGGTAACTTATTATAGGAAATTTTTTAACTAATTATAGGCAAATATTTTCCCAGCTTTTGTTGTCGACGTTCATTTTTCATGGCAGCGAGTTTTCATGTTTGTGTGAGTTTACAAATATGAACCGGACGGCCGTCTGCATTAGTAAAAATGTCAAAAAAGTCACTGTTTCGGTAAAATGCTTTTACGAAATATGTTATTTTGAGGGTTTTAACAAACACATCGAACAGAATGTACATTTATTGGCAGTCGACTGAAGATACTGAAAATCATGAAGAATTTACCTCATTTTCAAAGACTATCTGTAACTCATCATAATATAAAACCCGAATTATTTATAGAGAACTTTAACAATAGAATAGTTATGTTTATATAAACCAAATGGTACGTTTACGATTGCACCTAACGATTCTATTTTAATTTATTAGTCATTGACCGACCTGTGAACATGTAAGCTTATTAAATATTGTATTCCTGTGACGTCCCTATCGGCTCAATGAAGCGAAAATCTGCTTGCCTTGGTCAAACACATCTAAGACAATGTACAAACGGAAGAAAAACTACCAATTCTTGAGAAACGGTGTTGGAATATACACTTTCATGTAAGGCTGTTTGATGATAGCAAAACTGCATGTCAGGCTTAATCTAGAGGAATATGTATGTTCAAAACTCCGAAAAAGATTATTTTCAAAAGTAATTTGGCTTTTTTTGCTTTATTTACTCGTTTAATTGCATGTACAGGCTTCCTATACATTTACAACTTCAGTTTACTTAACGAGGTCAATTTTTCACATTTTCGTAATCCGTACCTATTCTAAAAAAAAATTATCCTTTCTAGACAATGTTATGTTAATTTTTGAACCACAATAAGCCATATATTTCCTAACGATTGGTTCTTTATTCGTGTAAAATTTTGGTGGCCTCAGTGTGCACTGATTTCGCGAAACGTGCTGTAACTCATGAAATCCATCAGATTTCATCAGTAAGGACACCTACTGTATATATTCGAATAGAAATCCATCAGATTTCATGAGTAAGGACACCTACTGTATATATTCGAATAGAAAGCAGGGCATTCATTTTAGTTGAAAGATTCGCGAATTGACATTTCTTTGTAAATGGTCGCAAATATCTCTACCTAAGCCTCTTAGATCAGGTATGAGTCAATCGAAGTGGACAGTGAAGTCAGCTGACGAGTTCCTAACGCGCATCAAACATATTGAAGTAGAGGCAGACGAGGTGATGGTGTCCTTTGACATGATCTCGTTATTTTCCTCTATCGCACCCGCATTGGCTATCGAAACTATCGACGGCTCTCTCCAGGAAAAATATAACGAGACCGACCAAAAACTCAAACGAGTGCATATCATCGAACTCCTAGAACTGTGTCTTAAGACGTTCTTTACATTCAACGGCCAGGTCTACGAGCAAAAGAAGGGGACGCCAATGGGCTCGCCTCTGTCTGGACTAATTGCCGAAGCAGTTTGCAGAGGCTTGAGCAGCTGGTCTTCAGCTCATACCCACCGAAGTTCTGGGCCAGATACGTCGACGACACGTTCGTCATAATCAAGAGGAGTCACTTGCAGGCTTTCAGGGCATTGTTGAATTCAATCTTTCCCGACATCCAGTTTACCATGGAGGAAGAAGTCAACAATCAGTTGCCCTTCCTTGACGTCCAAGTTACAAAGCTGGCAGACGGGAAGATAAGGACAACGGTCTACCGCAAGGCAACCAACACTAGGCGTATCCTCCATTTCCGAAGCAACCACCCTGTTGGCCACAAACGCAGTTGTGTCAGAACCCTCTTCCGACGTGTCCAAACACACTGCAGCGACGACAGTGGGAAGAAGGAGGAGATGGAGTACTTACATGCCCTTTTTACAGCCAACGGTTATCCAAAGTCCTTTATCCGCAAATGCCTCAGGAAGCCTCAGTTTGAGCGGTCGAATGAAGAGAAGCCAAAGTTTTGGCTCGCAATCCCCATGTGAGGAACGTTTCAGAGGCGACTACAAGAATCCTAAAACCTTTTGGGATTGGCGTGGCTCATAAACCAGAATGCACTATCAGACAGCAAGTCATGAAGCCCAAAGACCCGCTTCCAGTGACAGAACAATCAGCAGTGGTCTACAGCATACCATGCCAAAATTGTGATGCAAGGTATGTTGGTGAAACGGGCAAACGCCTGGGCACAAGGTTGCATGAACACCAACTTGCAATCAACCGCAAAGACAAGTTTTCTTTGGTTTATGGTCACGCACAACAGCTGAACCATGATTTCGCCTTTGACAAAACAAGGGTGATTGGCCGAGCCAATGAGAAGATGGCCAGATTGGTGCTCGAGAGCTGGTCCTCGACTGGTACACTCAACCGAGCTATAGACTTACATCCCGCCTACCAGGCGCTTCGTACACGGCTCGGATCAGTTCGGCCAGGGCCAATAAGGCAAACGAAACCATGGAACCGAGAGCCCAGGCTCACGGAAAAGCGGGGTGGCGGCCGAAGGTCACATGACCAAAGTCAAACACTGCCTCACGAATGCGCCCGTAAAACGGATAACAACTCACGAGAGCAGCAACGACTGCTCAGTCCGCTGATTGACGTGGGGGGAGGCTACCAGGAACGCTGCTTTGCCTAAACCTAGGACGGCTCCAAAGGGGACAGCAGTCATGCAAGCCCGCTGGCGTTCAACCTCCGGGAGGTCTAAGGAAGTCAGCGGCGATCGGGCAGATCAAAGTTCACGCGTCCACCATGAATATAATACGAGGCACGTGACAAGACTGACTAACTCAAGACCACCAGGAGCAGCAAGCACTTTACTCTGATGATGGAAGCGAGAAGGCTTTCGAAACGTCAATACAAATACAATTTGGTCCATGAACTCGCCCCCTCATCTTCTTCGTCTTCTTCAGGAGATGATGAACCCGATATATATATATATATATATATATATATATATATATATATATATATATTCCCCATCTAAACCAAAAGGACAACGAGTCTTTTGCGTAATGGTTAGGGCGTTGAACTTCTTCCCAACAGGTTGCGGGTTCAAGCCTCGGGGAGTATTGGTGTTCACTTATCCGGCCGCGTGGTAGGTGCGCTGGATCAGCACGGGGGGATAATCAGAGTACGGTGGGTCTTATTATTTGGGATGAAGTCCCATAACAAATGTCGCACATGGAGGGGCGAGGCGTGCCAAACGTGGGCAAGCGTAGATGCAGGCTCATGCCGCATCCCGCCACTTTTGCCATTTGTTGCTCTCTTACTCCGTGGGATATTATTCATCTGTGCCCGTCCCCACCCCCGGTCTTCTTGACTCCGGCTTGACACCGGGCACAGGCGTGTAATGGGAGAGAGAGTGCGGTAGATTCTGTGCACGACAACTATCACTTAAAACTAATTTGCGCGAAATTCCTTGTCCCTGCACATCGTCTGATTATGACAGTCTAACTGACGTGATGGTGCTTGTGGTGGTGGGGTCGGGTATGACTGGCTGATGACGCCTAGTGAGATATAAATGGTCATTTTAATCTCTTTTATCTTGGTAAGCAATGGAATTATGCATAGCTTTGTACAACTAATGATATTTGTCACGTGTGCAAATGCAGACATAATTACCTGTTCAGTTTCAGTAACTTACCTCACAGACGTTGTAAGCTGTCTTGTAGATGACCTTATCACCATTCAACTATACAAACACTGTGCGTAGCGTGTATCAATTCAATTAAAGCCACTACGACATTGTGCTTTCAGCATTTTAATTCAACTATATGACGCAGTTCCCAGCATTAGTAAAGTGTTCAAGGAGCCCGTGTAGGTGTCTGACAGAGCGGGATTTTGACCGGTCCTTTTCCTTAGAATTGCATTATTCCGTCCATTCTCATTCTAAACCGTTACGAGAAAACTGACCAGCATGGTCTGTGGCTTGGCTCTCTTTGTTGCATCATAAGCTTCCTTGCTCGCAGTTACAAGGCCCTTCACATTCGTAAGCAACTGTGCTGTTTAATCAATCGCTTTATCAGTTCCTCGGTCATTTCGTTTGTATGGTTTGTGGAAGAACGATTTTCGCTTTTCATTTTCGGGTAAAACAAGTGATTTAAGAGATCAATTAGTTTGTGTTCTTTAGGTAAAAAGTAACGCTAACTGTGTTCAAATGCCTGATATTTTGTTGTTCCTTTGATTCATCGTGCATTACTTACCGAACGTGCCAAAAGCTGTGAAGTCTTGACCCATGTACGTACATGCTAGCATGCAGAAAAGGTTAGATACCTAGAGTAACAGAAATTACAATCACGGTAACTGACGTCGGAGTAAGAACTAAATCCTAGCATGCTGGTTTTCACGTAAAAATCTCCCTATCTACCTTATTAATAGAACATATGTTAAAGTCCCGCTATGTAATGTGAGACTAGTAAGTTGGTCAGTGGACTGGCAATACCGACCAAGTCATGGACAGAAGTTTCGTATTCAGTGATAGGAGCCCTTCCTGATGCCTGCACACTCCTCAGCTTATCGGCATTTTGGTTTTGCCTCAATCTTTAGCGCGCTTTTTTGTGAATACTGAATGAGGCACCACGAATAACTGACGAAGCTGTGGCTGCAAGAGATCGACTACGAGGGTTCAAAGGGCTCAGGCCCTGAGAACGGTGCCTAGTCCAAGGTATTGAGCAGTCGTGTGGCTCAGGGACACGACCGAGACGCGTAGTTTTGTTTGGGGCCATGTGTGCGCATGCGTAAAAGTGGCGGTGTTCTGCAAAATGCATACGTCCGACAATGAGTGCGGGAGGCATGTTACGTTAGTTCGCTCATACGCTCACTGGAGCGTAAGATTTCTAAGCAAATCCTTCTTCAGTACATGAAAAAGAAAAAGAAGAAGAAGAAGAGACAAAAGTGCAAATAGCAGAACTGAAGGAGAAAATGCAATCGCTGGAACAGGAAGTTTTATTGGCCTGACATTTCGGATTATCTCTCAAACCCATCAGCAGAAACAGTCGTAGATAGGGAGTATTAAAGGCATAAGGTGTGACTGACTCTGGTGATAAATTAGAGAGAGAATCCGCAACGTCAGGCCAATAAATTTCTTCTTGTTAAAGCGATCGCATCTTCTCCCTCTTACCTTTTACCGGGAACTCGCCGTTTCGGTTCTAGCAGGAAGAGCAGAACTGGTTGACCTCTCTCAAGCAACAGCGGTAAAAAAGGCATACATGAAAGTACGATGGTGTCTATCGTTGCACCATCAAGAGCGGTATTTTTTACTAAGTAAACGAGTAGCAGCAAACGTCACAGGGTAAATGTTCATAAGAGCAGTAGCGTTATTAGAAGCAGTTGGGGTGCACGAACAACCATTTCTAATTAAAGTGGCCGATCTTAATGCCGGAAAGTGGTAGTTACAACAGAACGTGATCGACTACAACCGAAAATACGAGTATTAATATTGCGTAGTCACGTAGATAATTTACAATGATGCATATGGTCAACTTTGACAGCTTCTTATTTCACCTTGATGTTGTATTTTGGCATTTTGCTTTTATTAAAAAGCTGCCACACATATCTCCTCTTTCTAAATCCTTCTTTGTGCTATAAGCATTCGCACAATTAGTACAATACTGAACTATGAGTTCTTGGATGGGAATACAGCCTCACTATACCAATCCTATATTCTGTTCTTATAGTACCACACAACAGACTATGTCAAATTGCTATGTGAAATTTCGTTATGGTTACTTTGGCTACATGAAGGAGCTACGCGGTCGGCCAGAATGAACGGTAGATAATCACGAACTGAAAGTCACCATCAAGTCAAATCCATCTCAAAGGGCACATTAATTATCGTTGATTTTTGGTATTAGCAAGCAAACAATATGAACTCGCCTATCTGAAATCGGTAACGTCAAAAGGATATGCGGGTTCTACATGAACTGAGTGAAAAACAGAAGCCACAACATTTGGAAGCTTGTATGATGTTGCTTTTTCGTCACGAAAATGATTCATTTTTAAATTGACTTCTAACTTATGATGATGAACATATCCAATACGATAACCTTAAACGTTCAGTAGTTGGACAAGGACAAGCCACTAGAACACAGCCAACATTAAAATATTCATTAAAGAATCTGATGGTGACTGCTTGGTGGTCTGGTGCATGTGTGAACCATTTTGATTTAATAAAACCTGGCCTATCAGTCTCGGCAGAATTATATTGCAACCAGCTGGACTAATGATCCAAAAAAAACTTTAGAACACAGCTTAAATTGGTCAACTGATTGACTCCTATTCTGTTGCGTGACAACGCTAGGCCATACTCCGCAGGAATGACAGTGGCAAAACTACAGGAATTTAATTTGTTAGTTCTCCCCCATCCACCATACACACCACTGACTACCACGTCCTCCGGAATTTTGGTAGCTTATTCATGGGAAAAAATGTACTTCCGATAATGCTGTAAAAAATAACTTCCAAGATTTCATTGACTCTCGATTACCAGGCTTTCGCACCACCGGACTGAACAAACTACCGCTGAAACGGCACAAGTGTCTTGACAGTATGTGTGCATACGTTGATGAATAAAACTATTCTTTGTATTTATAAAACATTTAAACATTTTGCTATTTTTGTGCTAATTCCATACCTGACGACCCAATAGTAAAGGAGGTCGACAGCTTGAATCTCCCAGATCAGGAAGCAGGAAGAAAGTTAGATAGACAAAGTTTGACTGAGGCGATGTGGAATACACGCAACAACCGGGAAAGTCCTGTCGCCAGCCGTGTCATACCTTTTTATTGCTCGTTCACATGCGAAGTGTAGGTGGCTGCAACCAATCGATGAAGAGATAAATATCGATCGGCGTCAGGGTATAGCGATTCAGAACTTGAGTCACGCGCGTGGGTGGAGGTTTTCACGCGAGAGAACACAAGGCTTGTCAGGCGAAAGCAGTGCGAGTCAGCATGGGCACTGACGGCCGTGAGAACAGAAAGCTACAAAGGCGAATGTTCGAGATTCAAAGGTTTTCATGAGCAAGAAAGGGGATGGATGATCAAGTGCGGAACTAGTTGTTTGTTCTTCTTAACTTTTTAACTCACACAGGATTATTTTTTCAGGTACGACAAATTAAGCGATCGATGTTTGGATCTGTTGCGGACCTATAGAGTTCTGCGAAGTCACAACAAACCTGTGGCACTGATTGTTGATTGATTTCGGACTCCTACCCCTGTCACTTTTTGTTTCTGCTGTCTTTTCTGATGATGGAATCGTGTAGAAATTGGTAAGTTCCGAAACATTAGTAAACGATTTTGGTTCTCGATCACAACCTGGGGTTGAGTATGGTTGACTGATGACTGCCAATAAGCCAGAAATGGCCATTCCAGAGTAACGTGTCTTTGTCGGCACTTTTCATCTGCCTATAATGCTAGCCGCTGTGTGGCTGCTAGCGGGACTCGATAGTGAGCTCCAAGGCAGAGCGGGTAGTGTGAGGCCTGCAGCCGAGCTTTGAAGTGTCGATCCGCTAAAATAAGCAATCTCCTTATGCAGGAAAAGTGAAATTTTGTACAAAAACATATTGGTGGAAGAGGTAAAACGTTTAGTAAAACGAGAAATGTGGACAAGAGTAAAATAATGACTGGCGAAGTTAGTATACAATGAAACTTGTGGAATACACAATTTTTAGAGACATTATTCAATATTTCGAGAAATGAGAGGAATGTGCTTTAATTTAAAAGCACCATTCAATTTTTTTAGCAAATATGGCTCCATGAATTGTGACCAGAGGATAAAATTCTAAAGTATACAAGACTCAAAGGTTTGCATAGAATAAGCGTCTATTACGGCGACAATTTCTGTATTTCCGTCTGTTTTATGTAAGGTATCCTGTCAGTAATGGCAATAAGAAACGTGTTCATACCGATGTATGGTAAGAAATATATCCGAAGCTTCCGTGCATGGGACGGGAGTCATTTTCACCAATTAGATCAGAGTGAGGGGGATGAACAGCATCATCGAGAATTTGATCAGTAAATTACTTTACCATTGTGAATTTTTGTTGTAGTATCATACAAACTAAAGCGAAATAAGAAACACCATATTATCTGATACAACCAACTTCATCTAGGAAATATATGTGAAAAGGTTCGCAAGTATTTTTGATTGCAGTTAATCTCAGAATTCGAGCGAAAAAACGGAAAAGTCTAGCAGAGTGGTTTTCCAGACTTATGGATTTATTGAGCCAGTCATGTCTTGATTTTTACGTGCGTTCGATTGGAATTTAATGTCCCTACCAAGACAACTTAAATTGACGGGTCAGAAGTATCCTAAATCCAAAAATTCATCAGTCCTTCTCATCGGTTATTCGCAATGAACGTGACGTCCTGGGACAAATTACGCCCGTCAGCGAGTTATAAAGTTAGAAACAGACCACCACGTACCATGCTACAAAACGACCAAGTAAGCAATATGCCGGATGAGATCCCAGTTATATGATGTTCCTGATTTATAGACCATTCCTCACATGTCTACCAGGTTCACTCTTTACACGCACATCGGTTCAGATACGGTCGCAGATGTTGCCTGGAGTCAGCAGATTTGGAAGAACAGTTGTCTCACTCTGCAATGCGTTTTTTATTTTGCCTTTCGAACCATCATTCGCAGTGCTAATTTTTCATTGGTTGCCTGAGACATCAGGTGCAATCACCGAGATGTAGGCAGTATATGACCTAACTCATGCAATGTACGATCGAAGTTTGAGTGAGTAGTTTGACGTACATTTGGTCTTGTTACTTGGGTTTGTTGAGTAAATTTGGGGCTCATGAAGCCTCTTACTAAAGAAAAATGTGTTTTAAATCGTATATTTTGAAGGAAAAGAGGCAGTATATGAGCAAAATCGGAGGTTGCCGGATATCCGAGAAATTGTCAATCCTATTTAATAGGACAGAAAAATCTAATGTTTTTGTGCTTTGTGGTACAAAAGAACTTTAATATAAGCAAGAAGGGTTTCAAATAAATCATTTCTGGAACCAGAAAATCTGATCTCAGGAGAGTTAAATTCCGGTGAAGGCAAGTGTTAAGTGTCACATTGCTTCCGGAAACCAGCAATGACTGCAGCTTTAAAAATACTCTTCGAACTTCTGATGTTCTTTGCTAAAAAACGCAATAAAAACGTGTTTACCAATATTTTGTTTTACTACGCCTTAAATTGAGACCTTAAAAAATACTACAGGATACTGAGATGCCAAGAAAAACCTAGGTTAAATTGAGAACACATGATAAAATCTTTTTGAATAATATATATAAAGACCGAATTAGCGGAAATTATAGTTTTCGCTTATTCGGGCTTTATAAACGTAATGGGCCGAAAATTAACAGTTTTCGCAAAAATATCGTATATATTTGGCAACTCGGTTATGCTTATGAATTATTGAACTGGGATTAGAAGGAAAGACATTTTCTGAAAAACGCTCCAATATAAAGAGAAAATTGAGTTGTTTTATTTTCAGCAGAAAATGTAGCATTTATTTTCAGGGAAGTAAAAAAGCTGGTCAACCTTTTACAACCTTTACAACCTTTACATTGACTTAACAAATGATAGTTCGACCGTCGATTTCGACGAGGTTCACCGTATGCTCCACACCAGGTGTTGCAGGGACGGTGACTTGCGCGTGAATTAGTTTTAAGTGATAGGAGCCTTGCGCTGCAGCTACCGCACTCTCTCCTCCTCCCCCATCTGAGTCTGGTGTAAAGACAGCGTCACGAAGACCGGAGATGGGAGAGGGCGCATGTGACTAGCGTGGCCGGAGCCACCCCTGGGTGTACCACCACACCTGACTCGGATCCCACGGAGTGGGATTGCCATAAAGGTCACATTAAGAAGTAGCCATTGCGGCCTGACTCTCAGTCCGCCAGTCAGCCACTCCACACAAACATACATTGGGCTGACCACGCGGTCCGAGTTATCCGGTCAGTTGGCAACTTTCCAAACCTCGGCTTTTAGCGCACCGTGATACTTTCAAGCGCGTCAGATTGTTTATAGTGAGGGATGTACACTGAGCTGTCGAACTCACTCTCTCCCCACCCCTACAATCAGACCGCCATCCAAGCCAGTCAGTTGCCTGATGTGGGAGTGGGCGCATTGGCTGACGGGTCGGCGTACCCGTCTTCGCGCGCCACAGCACGACCTGGCCCCCATAACGCACACACCAGGATTCACAAACTCAGGGGATATGGAGCAGCCATCGCCGTCTGACTCCCAGTCCACTGGTCAGCCACTCGACGCACACAGCACATATACTGGGCCGACGGCGTGGTTTGGTGTAGGCGTCAGATTGGCAGTCTTCCAAGCCACGCAGTATAGGAAACCGTGATTTAATCAGGTACATTCTGATGATTATGCGGGCGTTGTTTATGTATTAATATAGATAGTGTGCGCTGATGTGGCTTAGCCTGTGGTGGTTTACCGCAGGTTGTCGTGGAGGCGCATGTGTCCTAATAGGCCCATGTTGTGTGTAAAGGTGCGGGAGTACTGAGGGCAGTGGAGGCGGGCGCGGCGACTGTATGTCGGAGCCCCAGGCCCTGGTTCACCAGCCTCCGTGCAATGGATTCGCAGGTGACCGACCAGGCCGATGCGTGAGTTTAAGTTTCGGGCTATTTTGGGCAGGAGAAATCGGAAGAGGCTGGAGGGATGTCATTCATGGTAGTGGGGGTGGCAGTGGCGGTAAGAATGGCAGGAGCGGAGGGTGTGCATGATGTATCGGTGTTGTCGGCACTGTGTTGAATTCTGTTGTCATGGATGCGCATGTGACCGAATAGGGCCATGTGATGAGTGAATGCGCGAGGACAGTGAGGGCATTGGAGGCGACGATCTCTGCTGTTTGTTTCTGCTCTAGGCACTGGTTCACCAGTCTCTGTACCATGGATTCGCAAGTGACCAACTAGGCCTATGCGTGAGGTGAATGCGCGGTCGCATTGAGGACAGTTAAGGAGAGAGTCCCCATGGCTGATGGTGGTGGTGGTAATGAAGGCGGTGGTGGTGGCTGTGGTGGGGGTAACAGGCAATGAGTAGAAGGATTTGGTCTCTATGATGGTGGGAGTAATGGAATTGATGCCAGGAGTGAGGGTGGGGGAGTCTGAAGGAGGGTTGGCCGAATTTGACGTAGAAATTGGAATTGTCGGATTGTTAGTACATTGCGTCCGAAGATTTCCAACCAGGTCGATTCTCACGTGGAAGATGCGTTGACAGCGTGGGCGTGTTGGCAGGGCCTGGGCATTGGCGGTGTTGGTCCGGGGTGCTGGTGACATTCGTGCCGCCCTTTTGGACTTGGCGGCGGCGATCCGGTTGGCCTCATAGATTGCTGAACCAGTCTTCACGGATCTTCTTCATGCCAGTCTATCCTGGACGAGGTCCTCTCATGTCGCCGGGTTGATCTGCAGTTGCTTCAGCGAGTTCTTCAAAGTGTCCTTGTAGCGTCGTTTTTGACCTCCCTATCGGCGAGAACCCGTAGCGACATCTCCGTAGAAAAGTCGTTTGGGTAGTCGCTCGTCGTCCATTCTTACCAGGTGACCGCTCCATCGCAGTTGCACTTGCCTCAGAATGGCGTGGATGCTGAGGATTTCGGTCCGCTCCGGGACTTCCGTGTCCGGGATCCTGTCTTGCCATCTTAGTTTCAGTATTCTGTGGAGGCAGCTGAGATGAAAGTGATTCAGCTTCCTGGCTTGGTTCGAGTAGACGGTCCAGGTTTCCGCTCCGTAAAGGAGTGTCGACAAGACGACGGTCTTGTACATCTTCAGTTTGGTGTTCAGGTGAATACCGTGGCGATTCCACACGGAGGCCTGCAGCCGGCCGAAGGCCTGACTAGCTTTGGAGATCCGTTGGGCAACCTCGTCATCGATTCTCGTGTTGCGCGACATCGTGCTTCCTAGATAAGCGAAGGTTTCCACGTTTTTGAGTTGAGCACCGTTGACATTGATTCGAGCAGCATTTTATTCCGCGCTAGGTGGTTGCTGGTGCATGACAACCGTTTTGGCTGTACTTATTGTTAATCCAAAATCGGCGCAGCCTTCGGTGAAGAGGTCCATGCTCCTTTGCATGTCCTCCTCCTTCACGGGGTTAAGGGCCCCAGTCGTCCGCGAAGAGCAAGGCATGGACTGTAGCCGTAGACACGCGCGTTGAAGCCTGCATACGCCGACTGTTGAGAAGGTGCCAGTCAGTTCTGTAGGCGATGCGGAACCAGGCTGCTCATCACGATAGGCGTCCATCAGCATAGCCGAGAACATGAGACTGAACAGGGTGGGAACCAGTACGCAGCCCTGCTTCACTCCGTTGGTCACTGCGAATGCTTCGGATACCGTCCCGTTGTCAGTGACGCACAATGTCATCCCGTAATGAAGCTGACGCACCATGTGCGTGAACCGCTCAGGACAACCAAATTTCTGCATGACTTTTCACAGTCCATCACGATTCACTGTGTTTACATATACTGGTCAGATAAATATCCAGTTAGAGCGCTTTTTAAAACATTCTCTTACTATGGAATGTTTACCATTGATCTCAGGCACGTTAGTTTTCGAATTTTGTTGTGGACTTTTATTTTTTTGGCAGTGAGTTTTCACGTTTTGGTGTATCTACAAATAGTACGCAAACGGCAATCTGCATTGGAAAGAATATCCAAAAAATCACTTATTCGGTCAATACTGTAAAGAAATATCTTATTTCGAATGTTTTGAGAAATACATGGAACACAATCTAAAGTCATGGCCAATTGCATGAAAACGGCAAAAATAACAAACTATTCGCCGGGATTTCAAGGAGGATCTGATGGTAATTGCAATTGAATAGGAAAAATATAAATAAAGAAATTTGGTTAAAGGCAAGCTAAAGTAATACACAAAAATGGTATATATACGATTTAGAGTGAAAATTCTCTGTAAATTTATTAGTCATACTTAGAGTGATTTGTCATATTTTCGCCAATTACCTCCTTTTTAAAAGTGTTTCTAAAAGAATTAATATTACTTTTCATATTTCCCTTAAGTTTTTAATTTGCATAGGGGAGTTCATTCTTCTTCCAAAGCTTTGTTACATGCTTAGGTGCCGGTTTGCGAGCGATTATCAACCTTTCGAAAATTTTGGCATTTTGCATGAGATAGATCACGCACTGTAGACATGACCAGGAAGCTAAAGGCCGATTACTGGGCTGCTGTCCGGACCATAACTTTTTCTTCCATAGCTTGACGTTAAAACAAATCTTTCTGTCTTCTAGCAGAAAAGTTAAAGGGGTTAATGGGTATTCTCATCAGCTGGCGATTAGTTTTCTTTTGAATGTTTTCATGTGACAACACAATCGAAAGCAACGTTTTCGACTGAATAGTCGTTCAAACCCCGACACACACGCGGTAGTAATGTACCGCACCGACTGCACTATATTTTCCTTATGGATAAACGTCGAGTCTCAACTTTTGTGCATAGCTGACTGACCTTTAAAGAACCTGCTCACCAGTTTTAATTTAACTTCAAGTAAGTGATCAGTAGGCACTGTACAAGCAAACAACTGAAATAAAAGCAGAACACAGATTTCATATTTTCGGAAAATGATATTTTAGAAAATTATTTTTGCAGTGCTTGGGTGAAAGACGTGTTGCCGTCGAAGACCGACTCCTTAGCAGGCTCATGCTCTTCTTAAAGGAAGATTTTTGGGGTCTGTCTGTTAGGTTTAAAACAAACACTAGTGCTAAGAAAACCATTAGTGCCATGCTAACATGCAAATTTTCAAACATTTCCAACTTGCGCTCTTGTGCATAAAATTGGCTACTAACTTCCGATGTTATGAAGCACGCATCTGGGCTATTTTAGCGTGATTTCTACCTTCAATTTTGTTTCTACTTCAGCATGCCCTTCAAAATGTTATCATGAGAGCTTTGGTGCACAGTGAAGAAGCGGCGTCACAATATCTCCTCCACTATATAAATATTTCTGCATGTGTGATAGGCTGGTGTTCTCGAATAAGAAGGTGCGTGCATCAAATTAGCCCGTATGATGGTACAGAGGAAAGGGTTGCCAATCTGTTCAATCACGAAGAAGGAGGAACAAATTCTTCCATTATTGTGATATGAGCGGATGGTCACTGTAATTTGAAGCTCAGTGAAATTTTAAAGCTAGTTTATCGCTGGAGCAAAAAAAAAGTGTCAAAATTTACTGGTATATTCCCGAATACTGTCGTTGACTGGTTCGATTCCTGCAGCGAAGTCTGCTCCGACATTCTATCCATCGCCAAGAGAAAAGAAGCTAAATTGAACAGCCACCAAACCAAGAAAAATAGATGAGGCCAGATTTCCAGGACGACGTAAGTACAATCGTGGCTGTCTTTTACGTGGGGGAGGCGCTGCCGACGATAACGATGGCGATCCAGTATTGGATAATCGCAACAAAGACTCATGCTTTTCTGGTCCATGAGACTTTGGATTGTTTCATGGTACCAATGTTAGGTGCTTCTACCTTCACTTGCGAGATGCAGCGCCGTTGATCCTTATCATTGAATGCGAAGTAGAAGCAATCTCAGCAATACATTCTGACGAATGGCCAGTTTAGCGGTGACGTGATCAAGCTGGGTCAGGTCGCAAAACGGTCGATCACCAGGAGAATTACGTTGCTCCGAAGGCAGTTGCACACACCCAGCAAATCCAGAGGACTTGGTTAAACCACATCATTGGGATTTTGAAGAAAAATCACGGCGTTCCTCAGCACTTACTTTAGGGGATGAAGACTTCTTCGTAGCGAAAACAAATATCCTTTAATTTTTTAATTTATCCTGCGGCTGGTGACATGGGCTGACAATTTTGCCAACCTTTAAATAATATGCCTAATGAGGACTGATATAGATCTTATATTAGTACCGATAAACCAAAGACAGCCAGGGCAACAAATTACTGGAGGCAAATATAAAAAGGATGAACAGGTGCTCAGTCACGATACGCTGAAGTGATTTTTTAAATCGCATAGCCCAAGTCCATCGCGTCTGCTAGCAGGAAAAAAAGAAATTCTGGCGCAGTCAGGCAGATCATTCAATCGCATCTGATAATACTCCAACGGCATTTACCATGTATCGATTTTCCAAAGTTTTCAGTGTAAAAGCCTACCCAAAACACCTAGTTTATAGTAAATTTGGTCAAACGATCATAGATGTAATTGTCAAGCATATATCCTCCTTAAACTTCGGCGTCTCCGATGGACGTTATATGTACTTTCAAACACCCCGGTCTATTTCGCCCCACTACGCAATGACCTTTCCTTGATCTGGCCTGGCTATAGGACAGAGGATAAAAGGCCGCGTTTTAGTCCAGGACTGAAATAAGGATTACCGCAAGCGAGGTGCCTCAACTGTCTGTGAAGATAGGTCGAGCTGAAGATCACCAATAAACCAACATAGCGACAACCGGTACGTTCTATTGACTGCAGCTTATTCGATGGTATACTACGAGGGCAAAGAAGGATGTGTACGCAGACTGCCAGAGAATAGCACCTCCCTCCGATCAGGTGAGCCTGGTGCACATCGAGGGTAGCAATAATTTTTCAATTCAAATGTGAAACTCCAAGGAGGTAACTATCAGGCATATGAAGAAAATTATGCCTTGGGGTGCTTTTCTCCAATGCCTCTCTTTTCACCGTTTACTTCTCTTTCTCGCTAGTCCTCTTTTACGTGTTTCCAACTAACTGTCATGGGTTTTCCGGTTCATGTTTCGAGCAAAACAACTTTTAAAGCAGTTGAAATCAGATAAAACTTTGTCTGAACTATTCTTCTTCCTGTGCACTTAAATGGACCTTACGGTAGTGATTGCACCGGTTGGTTAGTGTTCACTATCTTTTTTTTCCAAGACATCAACACTTCTTGTTGAAGTAAGAGTCACGTGTTGATTACGCAATACAGCCGCCTCAGACCCAGTTATGATTGGTAATTCACCTTCTCTTCATAGAACCAAAATTTAGCTTTGATCTTTGGTCCATATGCCCCCCCCCCCACGTGTAGTCCTCCTCCATCACCTTCAAAAATAATGTTTATTAAATTCGTTGTGCTATCTTTACCGACTACTCTTGAAACTGTAATTCCTTTGTCTCTACATCTCAAACTGAAGCGTTAGTCATCGATCCAACTTACTCGACTTCATTTTCCAGTACGCCATGGACGACGGCGTGTAGACCATTCAATCACAGTAATCGTGTACTTCTGAAACAGAGCTCACTAAGCCGTTTACCAAGAGTGTGCAGTGCTGCTAAAAAAACTACGCAATTCTTGTGCTTTTGAGAAGGCCCTCATGGGTTAGCTCTCAAATTTATCATAACCCATTTTCAACTCGAATTCTGTAGGTTTTGAGTTGCGTTTTATGTGCTGCCGCTGTAAACTAGAAGAATCCTTAACGACATGTAGACTTGTATTTTATTAAATAAAGGTTCAAGGAAACTGAGCTGGCTATATTTACTTGTGAGGAGAGGCATCCTTGGTCAACATGTGCACTCCGGCGTGCCGACAGGTGAGAGCAGGCGGCTCCACAATAAGGTTGATTACGGAAAAGCTTGTAGGAGAACTTAACTCAAACGCCTGAAACTCGATAAATCAACAGCTTTTGGCCTTTCGGCTGCGCACAGGATATGCATCGAGACGACAGAGCGCACTGCTGCAGAAATTGACGGCAGCTGCCGTGCGTAAAGAAAGTAATATGATTCATGGGCCAACCAGATATTTAGTAAATTTGGAAGTAATAGATGAACAATTTAATCTCGCTGATTGAATTAATACTTAACTTGGTCCTGCAGGCATATAAAAGGTCTGAGCGCGGGGAAAACAACTAATCGAATATCGAATAAGACAAAAATTGTGATGCGGAGGGGAGGAGTGAACCACTGCGTCGAGTTATTGTCCATAAATCAAGGGTGGACCACGAATTTGACTTCCCAGTATGCGAATAGTAGCGAGCATCGGAGAGAAGACGGAACAAGATCTGCTTGATGTCTGACAGCAGTCTATTGGATTGGAGATTTAGTTCTCACCTATGAATTTCACTTTGGGGAGTCACAGCCAAGCGGCATACCCTCATTCCCATCCAAGGCAACGCGTGATGAGAAACTACAATAATCGCGTATTCGTTACTGATCCTTAGAGGTCCCTAAGGTTGGACGTGCACACGCCTCTATACTTAAGCGAATAGAATGGCTGTTAGGGCGATCTAACCTCCGTCCTTATAGAAAATATAGACTGGGCCATTCCCCCGCCATTTGCTTTGGTTTCACTGTGAAGGCTTCCTCACGGTCGTGCGAAATACATTCGAGAGCCATGGATTACCTGAGATAGTTGTATACTGTCCGGCTGTACGGGACAATCGGGGAACGTCAGTCGAACATGGCGTCAAACATTGCTCAGGATTTAAAAGGTTGAGCTCGATAAAAAAAATGGGTCCTAGTTCAACTCCTTAGTTCTCACGACCAGTAGTTGAGGTACGACTAGCAGGGGACAGTAAATAGACCGGAAATCATCCTGGTATTTTGAGAGATAGAGAGAGATATATACGCTTTATTTTGAAAGTATCATTTAAACATTTTCAGCAAAAAGACGTCCATCCACCGGGCATAAAAACAGATACACGAAAAGAGATAACACCGGAAGATAACAAATTATGCATCATGACTGAATACTGCAACTGTCAGCATCGTGACCAGTCGTCCGTAAAGAAGTCGTAAAATTTTTGCCAGCTTTTCTTCTTTAAAAATGGTGCTGGCGTCGTTTGCGAATGACCTAATTATTGTAGTTAAAACAAACAACGAGAGGTAGTATCTAATGGAGAACGGAGGAGAAAAACGTGGTGGCTCAATTATAAAAGCCCATCTGATTCATATTTATCGGTACTGCTTTTGATGACTAAGGGTCGGTTCTATCGGATTCTGGGTTCTTTTATTTACTCGTAAGCTGAGGGAAAGGCCTGTCTTCCTATACTCCCACACCCACTGTTTAGATCGACTTGTTTGGCGTTTTTTTTCATGCAAATTTTCACACAGTAGAACTGATGGAACTCGAAATTCAGATGATCAACCCCGAAAAAGACAACAGAGACTGGACTGACCATTTCTGGCTCATTAGCCGTCATCAGCCAGTCATACCCACCCTCAGGTTGTGCTGCCCCACCCACGACGTGTTGATGGGAAGTCTAACGCTTGAACTATTGATCTCGAAATAACTGGCATCACAGGCACTTCCTTCGCACACAGTTACGTGATATCCCCTTCAGAAAGTCAACACTGTCTTTATTCGTAGTATTATGCGCCACACGGCATTACCACAAAATATTTGAAGTTCGTTTGTCAGGTTGACCTATTGGGTTGTTATGGCTACGGTGGAATCTATTAGTACCGTTGTTGAAGCCCTTGGAGTGCTGGACCATATCGGAAAGTTTTACGAGACGAAGAAATGTCTTCAACCAGAGGCAACGGAGATCAAGTCTTACGATACTCCAACTGACCCTGGTTTTAGATATCGATCCGCGGTGTCCCACTTTCCTTCCACTTGTGAACGTATCCTATCTCGCACTGTACCTTTTAGTTTGCGTGCTAGGCTGCCGCTGCGATATTGCGTTATGGGCGTAAGTGCTGGTTCGATGTCAATCAATAATTTGCCCTTCATTGATCGGACATCGTTGCCGCTAGTCACGAGGCGCGGCTTGTGGAATGATCATTGACCGCTTTCTCGACTGCTGTAGCCCAACATCAACTGCAGAGACTATATTCTGAAATCTGTGAGCTGGGAGTTGTAATTTGGGAAGAGTCTTGTTGTCAGCTATCATGTTCGGTATATCATCTTAAATCAGCGTATTAATCACTGTCTCAAACTCATCAGACAACTCAGCCAGACTGCACTCTCCATTCTTTCTATCCATTTGGAAATAAAATGGTGTTCGAACGTTTCTCTCCTTCCCGTCCATTTACACTTGTTACGACAGGCCCAAGAACTTGAACTCAACTCACTTATGCTCTAAGCCGAATCCCTACTATGCAATATTGAGGTGTCACGACCGTGAAAATAACAAAAGTAGGCGTCTCAGGGACCCCTGGGTCAGCAGTGGTTCGAGTATTCTGCTGGTGCCTGGTGCTTCTACTACTGATAGTTGTTTGTTTCATGTTTGTCACGGTTAAACAGGTGGTCAATGTGGCCAATTCAAAAAAAGTAAAAGTTGGAAGTTTGTCCGCACCACATAGAAATATTCGGTCACATGGGCCTCCACAATAATCAAACGCCAAGCACGCCGCTAAACTACCCCACTTCACTGGATCAGCGGCTGCTAGCAACAGCAGAAGCCACCGCCATCCGGTTGAGAAAGCCAGTCTCGTGCGCGCAAAAGAACCTGCTACAAGCTCCATGCTTAGCATGGCCAACGACGGCTTAATAACATGCACTTCACGTCGTCTCCTCTTCTTACCCCCTCCCCCGTGTGAACGACTCCACCAAACCCTCACTGCCGCTTTATCCGTTGTCTCTTATCGCCACTCACCTCCCTTATCAACACGACTCACTGGTATGACGAAGGTGCACTTTTGGCGGTCCACTCCCACGATCAGCGCCGCCATCACTGCCTCATCTTGCCTTTGCCTGCCAAACATTACGCACTTGGGACCGACAAACCTCCGCCTCACGCTCTTGGTCAATTCGCTGCTGGTGCCACACACGTCCGCCTCACGCTCCTGGCAATTTGGTGCTGGAGTCACGCGAATCTTGGCGCTAGCCTCGCGAGAACTCGAAGCTAATCAAATTGCGCAGGTGACGGAGGGCCCACGCCATAGGGTTGTAACGGCCTCTCAGGATTGCATTTGTGTCTTTGTTTGAATACGTGAGTGCAGTGACTCTGAGCGCTTGACTCTCAGTGATTCTGAGTGCTCGCGAGGGTTTGAAACCAATCAAAGTGCGGCATTTCGCTGATTGGCTGTAGGCGACAAATGATGCACTGGGGTCAAATGGTTTCAACAGCGGACACACAACAGCAACTGGCCCGAGGAGACCGCTAGCTGCAGCTGTGTGCAGAGCCCCTTGTAAGCTCCTTACCTCAGTACAAAGCCTGTCCTGACCTCTGATTTTAGGAAACCTTTCTGTTGTCGACCTCGACAAGTGGCCTGCTTTTGTATCCTGCATGCACAGATAAGGGCATTAAGTATGTCAGCAACTGTGTCCATTACCCGCCGAAGGCTGCGCCGATTTTCGGATTAACAATCAGTACAGCCAAAACGGTTGTCATGCGCGAGCCGCCACCCAGCGCGGAATACAATGCTCCTCGAATAAATGTCAACGGTGCTCAACTCAAAAACGTGGAAACCTTCGCTTATCTAGGAAGCACGATGTCGCGCAACACGAGAATCGATGACGAGGTTGCCCAACGGATCTCCAAAGCTAGTCAGGCCTTCGGCCGGCTGCAGGCCTCCGTGTGGAATCGCCACGGTATTCACCTGAACACCAAACTGAAGATGTACAAGGCCATCGTCTTGTCGACACTCCTTTACGGAGCGGAAACCTGGACCGTCTACTCGAACCAAGCCAGGAAGCTGAATCACTTTCATCTCAGCTGCCTCCGCAGAATACTGAAACTGAGATGGCAAGACAGGATCCCGGACACGGAAATCCTGGAGCGGACCGAAATCCTCAGCATCCATGCCATGCTGAGGCAAGTGCAACTGCGATGGAGCGGCCACCTGGTAAGAATGGACGACGAGCGACTACCCAAACGAATTTTCTACGGAGATGTCACTACGGGTTCTCGCCGATAGGGAGGTCAAAAACGACGCTACAAGGACACTTTGCAGAACTCGCTGAAGCAACTGCAGATCAACCCGGCGACCTGGGAGGACCTCACCCAGGATATACTGGCATGGAGAAGATCCGTGAAGACTGGTTCAGCAATCTATGAGGCCAACCGGATCGCCGCCGCCAAGGCCAAAAGAGTGGCACGAAAGTCACCAGCGCCCCGGACCAACACCGCCAATGCCCAGGCCCTGCCAACATGCCCGTGCTGTCAACGCATCTACCGCGCGCTAATTGGCCTGGTTGGACATCTTCGGACGCAATGCACCAACAATTCCAATTTCTACTTCAAATTCTGCCATCCCACCTTATGACTTCCCCACCCTCACTCCTGGCATCAATTCCATTACTACCCACCATCATAGAGACCACATCCATCTACTCATCGCCTGTTACCCCCACGACCGCAACCACCACCGCCTTCGCCTTCTCTACCACCACCATTACCACCATCAGCGATGGGGAATCTCTCCTAAGCTGTACTCAATGCGACCGCACATTCACCTCACGCATCGACCTGGTCGGTCGCTTTCAAATCCATCGTAGAGAGACTGGTGAACCAATGCCTAAAGCAGTAACACACAGCAGAGATCGTCGCCTCCAATTCCCTCACTGTCCTCGCGCATTCACTCATCGCATGTTCCTATTCGGTCACATGCGCATCCATGAGAGCAGAGTTCACCGCAATGCCGACAACACCGATACACCATACACACCCTCCGCTCCTGCCATTCTTAGCGCCACTGCCACCCCCACTACCATGAATGACATCCCCCCAGCCTCTACCGATTTCTCCTGCCCACACTGCGCCCGTACCTTCAACTCACGCATCGGCCTGGTCGGTCACCTGCGAATTCATCACACGGAGGCTGGTGAACCAGTGCCTGGGGCTCCGACATACAGTCGACGCGCCCGCCTTCACTGCCCTCACTGCTCCCGCACATTTACACACCGCATGGGCCTATTAGGAAACATGCGCCTCCACGACAACCTCCGGTAAACCACCGGAGACTAAGCTACATCAGCGCACACTACCTACACCAATACATCGACAACACCCTCACAATCACCATTTACCAGAGTATATCACGGTGTCCTAGAAACCGCTGGGAAGTCTGCCAATCTGATGCTTCCACCAGACCACGCCGTCGGCTCAGGGTATGTGCTGTGTGTGTCGAGTGGCTGACCAGTGGACTGGGAGTCAGACGGCGATGGCTGCTCCATATCCCCTGATTTAGTGAATCCTGGTGTGTGCGTTATGGGGGCCAGGTCGTGCTGTGGCGCACGAAGACGGGTACGCCGATCCGTCAGCCAATGCGCCCACTCCCACATCAGGCAACTGACCGGCTCGGACAGTGTCTGATGGTGGGGAGTGAGGGGAAAATGAGGTCGACAGCTCAGCGCATGTTCCTTACTATAAACAATCTGACGCGCTTAAAACTATCACGTTGCGCTAAAAGCCGTGGCCTGGAAGGTTGCCAACTGACGGGATAACTCGGACCGCGTGGTCAGCCCAATGTGTGTTTTGTGTGGAGTGGCTGACTGGCGGACTGAGAGTCAGGTTGCAATGGCTCCTTCTTAATATGGTCTTTATGGCACTCCCACTCTGTGGGATCCGAGCCAGGTGTGGTGGTACGCCCAGGGGCGGCTCCGGCCACGCCAGCCACCTGCGACCTCTCTCATCTCCGGTCTTCTTGCCTGTGTCGTGAGACCGGGCTCAGGTGGGGGAGGAGAAGAGTGTGCGTTAACGTTAATCGCCGCCGTTGGAAGGTTGCCAACTGACAATTACACTCAGACCTCGCAGTTAGTCCAATATGTGTTGTGTGATGTGACTGACTGGTGGTCTGAGAGTCAGGCTGCGATGGCTCCTTCTTAACGTGACCTCTGGCTATCTCACGCATGTGAGATGTAAGCCGTTTAACCCCCTGTTGTGTGAAATCCTGTTGCTTGTGTTTGGGTGGCCAGGTCGTGTACGTGGTACACGTAGACGAGGTCACCAGCAGCTGCACCCGCTTCTGCATCAGACAACTGACCGGCTCGAACAGTGGTCTGATTGTGGGGGTGGGGGAGAGAGTGAGGTCGAGAGCACAGCGCATTTTCCTCACTATAAACCATCTGACGCGCTTGAAAGTATCACGGTGCGCTAAAAGCCGTGGCTTGGGAGGTTGCCAACTGACGGGATAACTCGGACCGCGTGGTCAGCCCAATGTGTGTTTTGTGTGGAGTGGCTGACTGGCTGACTGAGAGTCAGGCTGCAATGGCTCCTTCTTAATGTGGCCTTTATGGCACTCCCACTCCGTGGGATCCGAGCCAGGTGTGGTGGTACGCCCGGGGGCGGCTCCGGCCGCGCCAGCCACATGCGCCCTTTCACATCTCCGGTTTTCGGGACTCTGTCTTGACACCGGGCTCAGGTGGGGGAGGAGGAGAGAGTGCGGTAGCTGCAGCGCAAGGCTACTATCACTTAAAACTAACTCACGCGTAAGTCACCGTCCCTGCACCACCTGGTATGGAGCATACGGTGGACCTCGTCGAAATCGACGGTCAAACTGCCATTACCCGCACCAGTCAACTGACCGGCTCGGGCAGTGACTTGTGCCTGGGAATGGGAATAGGCAGTGAGGTCGACAGATCAGCGTATTTTCCTTATTATAAGCAATCCGAGGCGCTTGAAATAATCATTTTGAGCTAAAAACATGGCCTTGAAGGTTGCCAACTTTTGGGATAACTCGCACCGTGCAGTCAGCCAATTGTATGTTTATGGAGTGGTCGACTGGTGGACCGAGAGTCAGGCTGGAATGATTCCTTCTTAACGTGGTTTTTCTGACTCTCCCACTCCGTGGGGTCCAAGCCGGTTGTGACGACACGCCTAGTTGGGATGCTCCGCTTTGTCAGCCTACTGTGCCCTCTCGGGCATCCGATCTTATTGGCTTGGTCATGACACCGAGCCCGGGTGGGAGGGCACGAGAGAGTGCGTTCGATGCCTCGCAAATCACCCGTTCCTGCGCCACCATGCTGTGGAGCACATCGTGGACCTAGTTGAAACTGGCGGGTCGAAAAATGTGGGGTAAGGTTTGTCCCGAAATTCATGGAAGCTCCCATGCAGATTTAAGAAGACCTGTCCTTTCCTGAACCAACATGTCTTCAGAGTGAAATTAGTAAAAACATTGGAGACCGAAACCACCGAATTTTCCGTCTTCATCCTACCTTCTTGAGTCGACTATATTCCGCACGCCAACGATTAACCTCGCCACCTGTTTCCTACCCACTCATCAACAGTCATCGACTCCTAAGGGTACTTTGGTTGAGAAATTATAAGCAAGGGCTCTGCACGGTGTATTTACTGTCTCGGCGCAACAATAGATTGCCTTAGTAAGGAGGACGAGGAACTTTAATGACCAGAATGTCAGTCGGTTGCCATCGTTACAAAGTCATATAACAACCCCTGGTTGCACGCTTGTTTACAGCTCCGTAATGTGGGTTAGTAATACTCTCATCTTTGGTCATTAAGAGTAATTGTACAGGCTGAGAACAAAGATGCAGCCGGTTACATAACGGAAACTATTTAAACGAGTCAGCAAACGCCAATGACAATGCAGTCGACTAGGAATAATTTTGTTTTAGTGCTTTCCCTGGTCCAAGCGAGTATTTTAATCAGCACAGATTTTGAGAGTTATCTGTGACAATTAGTTTTGTCTTTGCCCGGGAGAGGAGACAGCAGCAAAGAGATGAGTTCCAAAAACATAAAACAAGGATGTGATCGCTGCAACAAGGATTTTATGTGCCTGACGTTTCGAATTCTCACACAAACCCACGATCAAAGACGGTCACAAAAATGGTAAGAGGGCACACGGATCGGCCTTAGTGTATCATGGAACCCAATACACAATACTGACAGGTTGGCAGGTTAGATGTGGTTATCCCGCTTTGGTTGGTGGATTTCGACCCAACTATTCATATAAACTTTCGGTCTGCACCTATAAACCTCAGTTCGAACAGAGTTACTCCAAGTCAGCAATTAATTTCTGAAGTATCTACTAAAAATCACACGATGAATGCTGGGGGACCCACTGCTGAACCGAGCCCCTAAAATCCGTGTCATACAGTGGCAGAATGTCGGCAAAAAACGCGTCTGGGCTTTTAGCTAGTACATGTGCTGCCAGGATGCTGTATCATGTAAGCCCAATGTTGACACAAACACCGGCGCATTGGCATGCGTTTCCCGCCATTAGGTACGCAGCTGACGGTACTCATATCGAAAAGCCCATGATTGGCGCAGATGTTTAGCAGAGCGAACTCGCTTCTGGCACATTTGCTGTCGCTATGACGACTGATCACCCTCCACCAAGTGACCGGGTTTGTGATAATGCGAGCGCTGAAAACTCGAGAGTGTCGCGTTTGTCCGCCTTCGACAGCGTGGAGGTCGTGGTGTCACTTTTGCCTCACGTCCTCACGATTCATCCTCGCCGAGGGCGCAGGCGCCAAGTAAAGTTTGTAAGCTCGCTGTCTGGTCACGTCCTGTAAAACAGCATAACTCGAGGATCCAGTTGGAATACAAGTTACCCCAGTTGTCTGTGCAAGCTGCAATCTCCTGAAGCAAAGCATGAGGACAAGCCCAATGCACGTGGGCAGGCGCATGCGCGCACTTTGTGGCAAAGTCGACCAAAGCACATCGGCAAAGGACTCGCGAAACATAGACACCTGTGATTGGCTGTCCCCGCCCAAGCTCATCGATTGGTGCATGCATGTCACTGGGCTAAGCTCGACACCCCCTATTCGGCAGGACGGTCATAAGGCGGCAGAGCAGGCCAACAGGTGGAGGTGACTGTGTATTAGGGTTCCAGTAGATCAAAACCGGTTCTGCGAAATAAAATCGTCTCCTTTACCAAATACAAGGCCACAAACATGGGCATTACTTAATGTAAAACGTTAGCATAAAGAAAGTAAAAATAAACTGTTGCAATCCCCTCTCTTTCATGTGTTCGCTGTGTCTTTCAGTCCTCTGCTATGGTAGCTCTTTTCTCACAGAGGTTTGACGAAAGAGGGAATTAGTGGAACGGTCGGCGACGAATGTTTGTTCAACCCCACTTATCGGTAAAAAACTATTGTATGACTCTCATAACAAACACAATCGATAGGTGGCCGTATAAAACGGAAACAGTAGCAATGGAGGTAGGGTTGTTTGAAGGATGGAAAAGGCTGGTACTGCGCTGACAATAAAACAAAATTTGTATGCCCACCGTCAACTTTCAAGTGAGGTAGTTTTTTAGCACTAACTTAGACTATTACAGGCCAACCTAACGCTAACCCCTACCTTATCCATTGTTTGGTTCAGGTTAGCATTTGTTGCCGGGTTAGTAGGCTCGCAGCATAGTTCATTGCCGAACCGTCAAATCACGCATCCAAATCATTCGTAGACATGCTCAATAAGATTAAATTTTGGAATGAAGATGGTCAAGGAAGGAACTGAAAACCTGAATATTTGCTTTCGAGGACGACAGCGTGTACTTTCTACTGAACAGCACTGTGATGATATACCGTGTTATAGTCCTGGTACGTAGCAGCTCTTCCTCTCAGTACTGGTCTGATGCCCAGTCTGTTTCATCCCTAAAGGATGATTACTGTCTCAATCGTTGCAATACCAGACCTTAAAAATTAACTAGTCAAGCGTTGACTCTCATCAAAAGATAAGTGCCCTGCTTAAGTTGACCGAGGAACCTATTTTAGGTAGTTCGCTAAAAAATGGTTTAAACGCATTAGATAACTTATTTATTAAAAAAAAACCACACTGAATAAGCGGCACTAAGTCACCTCTTGGGGTTATTTTGGAAGTTTATTCGTGAGTCTGCTGCCCTAAAAACAGTCTATAAGGAGTATGCACACACATAAGGCAATATGCTGAAAGAGGGCTCTTCTAAGAAATAAGATGGGCACACTGAAACAGGTTTATTAAAATGCTTATGTTTGGCAGAGCTTCGTCGGCTCACCATTTTCAAAGTGCTAACTGCACGTAATCGAACAAAATTGGAAGTGCGTGTCGGCCTCAGGCTGATCGATTTTTGTTTGCTGCCTCGGCTCTTTGGAGGAAGGATGGCGGGCATTTTAGTCGCGCTCGCTGAGTCACCACCTCGATGGAGGATGGAGGGAGGGACTCTGAGGCGATTTCTCTTCTGGTACAACACATCAGAGTAGGCACAGCCCATCGACCCAAAGTATCACTTCGTTGTCATTCAATGCGACCCAAAGATACCCCTTTACCAAACGAACCCTCAGTACTTGTCTAAAACATGATTTTATACGGTAAAGACTGCAATTACGTTCGAGAGAGTGGGTGGAAATTGCAGACGCGCCTACAGAAGCAAAAATCGGCAAATCGGAAGCTTGGCCCAAGCTCTCAACCTCTAAGGCACGTTGGAGAAACTGGCCATACTTTTAGTCTTCAGGGATTGACAGAAGCGAACACGCGAACAGGGAGTTATCATCTTGAACTCAGTACAAGGTTGCCACACAGAACTTAAGAAAGCCGCGTTAGCACAACCCGGTGCCGAACTCATCCGGGGGATAAAAAGAGACGCAAGACCGAACAACGCCGGTGCGAGCTCATCCGCCCGCCCCCTCTCCCCAATAGAGGGGGCAACTCACGCGCGGCTAAAATGCCCGCCATCCATCCTCCAAAAGGCCGAGACAGCGAACAAAAAAACAATCAGCCTGAGGCTGACCAGCAGGTAATGAGGCGCCACTTCCACTTCTGTTCGATTACGTGCATTTGCGGTTTGACAATGGTGCACCGACCAAACCCTCTGAAAGATTAGCATTTTAACAAACTTTTTAATGATAGAAGCGAACAGACGAGTTCTAGGAAGCAGTTAAGGAGAAGATGCAATCGCTTTACCGATAAGTTTAGTGGCCTGACCTTTCGGGTTCTCACTCGAACCCATCATTAGAGATAGTTGCATATAGACCCTTGTCCTGGTCCAGCGATCGGACCTTCTCCTTCTGAATTGTTATATTGAGATCGTCATATTTCTCAGTTTATTGAACCAAATATCTCAGCGTTTCCAGCCTGAGTGTGTGTTCTCATTGGTCAACCGTGTTCTACAGCCTACTCACTGATTGGTTCAACTTAGTTGGTTCTTCTGCATGCTCGCGTGCGCGAAATCTGCCAGTGTGCTTTTCTGTGTCATGGCCTACGCCTGCGTGTCTGTCCGCCTGGCAATTCGGAGTGTCATGGTGTTCATTGATTTAATTCTATGCTCCTTAGCATAGATACAATTCTACTGAGACATGAGAGACCCAATGGCAAGGCACGGGACCAGTAACCCCTCCCCCAGCCTCAAATGTGAAGTGTCCTTGCACTAATTTCAGGGGATGTTAGTGTTTGCGTCGAGGTTAGGGTTAATTTTAGGGTAAGTTTCAAGCTAAGTTGAAGATTTTGGTTAGTGCTGGGGTTAGAACACGGGGAATATCTGTGCCTCGTAGAATCTTGCGCAAGGCCACATGTATTTCTTGGAAGAGCTCCCATTCCTGTGTCCTACCGACTAAAATAGCTATTTCTGGCTTATTTGCACTCCCGAAAAACTGACAGACCTACGAAGATCCGCACCTCCAAGGCAAATGGGGGATGTCACCATTTCTTTAACCAGATAGTTAAAGTGCCTCGTTCTCATGCAAAGTTTGCATCTCTATCGGTACTACAAGTACTACGGAGTATGCCAAAGTTAAACTGCCTCCAGCCACCATGAAATTTCACCCTACTGCAAAAACGTGATCAGAATGAAAATGTTAAAAGCCGAGGTAGCACTGGTTGACATATAGCTTATTCCTCTGTGAAAAAATCTGCAGCCTTCGTGGGATTTTAAATGCTGTATTAACAATTAAATCACGATGTGCATTAGGTCGGAAGCAGTCAGTTTAAACAAACTACCAGTTTAGTTTGCAAGCACCCAAGAAGCCTCTGCAAGGAGTAAGCTTTGCGAATTCAATTTTCAGCCATCAAGAGGAGAAGACCCATGCTGTTCAAGTGTGTCGTTTCTCGTAGGAGTTTAAGGGCTTATATTTTTTGACCTTCATATGGCAACGGATATGCACTAACTTTGCGTGCAACATCACTACATTTTGTTGGACTTTTTGCAGTTTATCCCCGCCACAGAATCGGCTGATTCCGACGGAGCTTTTTGAGAAAGGAGGGCAATCAGACACATCACGATGCAACTTTAAAATAATCAGAAGAAGAGAGTAAGTGTGACTCGTTTTCCTCGAAAAGCACGACGCATTTAGTTGTGCCTACGCGTCCTTAACTGACACACTCCTTTGTCATGGTTACAGGGATGTGTTTACTCTTCAGCCTGTTTATCGACAGAATTGATCGACCAATAGGAAGTCATGTGTTAATCTGAAGGTGAGCTAACCTTATATATTTGTGGGTGGTCTATTCAACTTCCTAATGTTATAAAGGTCAAACAAGCTGAAATCGTCCTAAGATTGTTGGAAAAGGCTTGATTTTTTCCCTCTACACCACTAGCTGTTGTGGAGACTAGTTACGAGAAGACTTGTTCACAGGAGTTTTTTTATTATTCAGAAATGCATAACCCAGATAAGCTATTTTGCTGAGTACTTTAAGGAATTGCTTTTTTAATTATCTCATAAATTGATTGCAAACTTGGGGTAAATCAGTCGGAATAAAGGTTTATAGGCTCAATCTCAAAGTTGCTATAAATATCTGGACGTAATACGCATTAACTGCCAAAAGACAACCAGTAGTCTGTACATAGCTTACATTATATACCATACTGACAGCCCAGACACGTGTTCAGCAGATATTCTGCCACTGCGTGACACAGCTGCAAGGGAATCGGCTCATTAATAGGTCCATCAGCCTTCTCTATGTGCTTTCTGATTGATATTAAAGTTTTGCAATTACTGATTTCTAATCTCCTTAGAAGTTAGTCGGTAACTTTGACTAATTCAACTGAAATTAAGCTTTATCTATCAACTTTCGGAGTGGAACTATAAAGGTTAACTCGAAATAACTTACGCCAAGTTTGAGATAAATTGCTGGGAAGATTATAAAGCAGCAACTTCAACCCTGGAGTATCCACTGGAAAGCACACGGGGAATGCTAGGGGACCCAGTGAAGAGCGAAACTCATTGCAGTAGTGTTGTGCAGCAGCAGAATATAAGCGGAAAACACGTCGAGGCTGCTAGCTAGTACCTATGCTAACAGAACTGCCTGTCAGGTAAATTTAATGAATGCACTAAACAGGAGTTTTCTGTAGTTTAAACGTACCTTTTAAATCTAAAGTTTCAATTTTACTTCTTTAATTCCGATATCTCATGACTAAATAGACAGTGCTGAGAGTTGGTACGGCCTTTGTCTTACGTCCCGGAAGCCTGCTGACTAATGGAGCACGATAACCTATTCTCCCTGCGCGTCATGCTGACCGTTTGAATTCTAAACTATCGATTCTGGCTTTTGGGCATCAGTTGTTATGTCTGAAGGTACGGAAAACAATAGTTCATTGTTGGTTCGAAGAGGCACCCAATATGAACTGCACCGGCCTGAAGAGTATTAGGTTGGTTTAAGGTGCGTGGCATATACCCTGAGATCATAATTGTGCTCAAACTTTGACACTACATCCACGACCCGGTATTTACATTTACCACGCATGCCTCCTTTATGATGGAAAGTTTCTTTGTCGTTAAGTTATTATCTGCTGTCCCTGCGACTATCATTTAGCTTGGTAAACGTGATAAGACCGATGACTCATGACTAATGACGTTACTTGGGAACCTTTCTATGGACCATATTGACAGACGCTTTTGCTAAAACTAGCCTGTAAGTGGGAGTACGCTTAACTTTCTGTTAACACACATCACTCATCTTACTTAAAAGTACCTGCAAATTACTGCATCCAGTTGCAATTTATGGGCATATATTCCCACTAAGAAGTTCCTGTTTTGTTATGGACTGTACTTTTCTTCCATAAATAGTCCTTTTCACAGGCTCAGTCGGGCAATACCCCGGGTTAGAACCCCTTACAGACGCAGCACGAGCAGACGACTGTAGTGACCCAACTCCGTGCGCAGGTTGAACGCTGAACCTTTCGTGATTTTATTCACGCGCGCACAGGTGGCTCTTTGGCCCTCACCAATCCCAGTTGTACAATCTGGCCAATCACTTTCAAGAGTGACTCACACATGAACTCGCTGGATGGACTGTGACATCTCCGCAAGGTCTCACTGTAGGACGTCGCAGCCACGGCGACCGGACATACTCCCTTTCGGCCGCCAACTTCTTCCAACCTCTTCTCCGATGGTTATGTACAGAATGCGCTATCCTCCCAACTGACATCCCACTTCGTCTCTCTTCTCATACGGAACCGAGCCAGACGGTGGTCGCGGCTAGGGCCACCCTAAGAACTTAAGCTGCTGCGATAGACCACTGGTAAACCAGGTGGCAGTCGGTTTTCTACAGTGGCCACAATTGGACTAAATCGGAGTACATCGATGTGTAGTACGCAAACCGTCCACTAAGTGGTCAAAAACTGAATAGCACTCGAGCTTACAACCGAATGGCCTATTTACTCTGCTTGTCTGACAGGACAATTCAAGTTTCCTCAGACTGTAGCTAGCCGATAAAGAAACTGTGACGGTGAAAATTGATTTGCTTGATGAAATGGATTAGATGAATATTTTTAGTATCAACTTTTTGGGCCCTGTCAGCTGGGACGTTCGAATACAGTTATCAACGACATTATCGCCTGTCAGCCGCTGTTTTGTACGCGTTTTCTGAACATTTCCTGATGGTCTTCTCTGCCTTTCCATGAAGTCTGATCAGGGTCGTGAGATGGCTAGTGTAATGGATGAGTAAATGAACTAAACCGCGGAACTTCAAAACCTTGACTGCAACAAGCACCCACGAATAGAACGGTTGGCAAGTGCGTACTCCACCTCAGTGGCATAATTTACGGACTGTGTGCATCGGTCCTGATCAGCAGCCCTTCTGACACCAGCGCAAGTTATTTGCGTGCCCTGCGTGGTAAATGATCCATTATAGTTATCTTCTGAGAATTTCATAATAAAAAAAGCGTCGAGTCGCCTAAAGCAGCCGTCATAAATCCAGAATGTTACGGTGTTTAAAGAGGAAAGGTGGACGTGTCGCCTCGAGAGATTTGAACTAGTTTGAAAAGTTCGAGACACTGCTTTGTGAGGAAATCCCTGAGTTGATCATTTTAGGAAATCGAACAATGGACTCTAGCTTGCGCTGTACTATCCTTTTAGCGGTATACTATTCCAAACTCCTTACCATTAATTTTTCATAAACTTTCATCAGGCAGCCAGTAGCATAGGGATGGTGTATGATTAATCATACTGACAGAACAGATACAAACTGCAAGCCTAGATACATTTTTCGCGGATATTCTGCTGCTGCGAGACACACGTGATAGGGGTTCGGCTTAAGAGTAGATCCTCCAACGTCCCGCGTAGGCTTTCTGGTAGACACACTAGTTTTGAAATTTCAGTTTTTTTATCGCCTTAGAAATTAATCAACAAGTTGGAGCATTAATTTTCCTTTCCAGCAGTTCTGCTCATTATGCTTATCCTAGTCATTAGTATATTATAACACTGTTTGAAACGGCAGCACTTTCAGACCAGTCATCTTCAAAGGCCTATCTTGAGGAATCTACTAGAGCCTGTTTTAAGCTTTTGATACCCTCGATGGGGGGAAGACCATTGGTTGACCTCTTGTTTTCAGGTGATATTGACCTAAATTGTTACTTCTAACTGAGCGGATATTCGATCGGGAAGGCACAGAGCTATAGTCTACAACGAATCTCGTTATGTGTGAACGAGGAATAATTACACATGTACTAAATTTTGTTTCCTAAAAGCGATTTGTCCTCGTCAGGTTAACACTAACAAAAAGTGACACCTTTCCGCGGGAACTGAAGACTTTACTTACTTCGCCCCAGTAAAACCAGCCAAAATGTGATGGTTGTTGCTACATGCACGAATGTTCTTTCTATAGTTTTCAGTAAGACAGCTATGTAGCCCACACATCCACCCACATGCAAACGTTTGACGTTTACTCAAGAGTAATTATTGGTCACCGGATCTGGTGCAGTTATGGACAAAGCAACTCTGTCGGAGAAACCGGTAGATTACTTAGGACGCTAATGGTCGAACACGCTGCTGCGTTGAGGGGGAAAGAGGCTAGCTCTAAGGTTCAGCTCACTCGACGGGACCCAGACATCTTTTTAAGTTTAACGAGGCCAAAATCCTCGCATGAGGTGCTAACCGCGTGAGCCACGAGCTGCTTGAGCCATGGTTCTCAGGCCAACAGTCCATTAACATGCGCAGTAAACTCCCGTTCCCATATTCTGTGTTGAAGCATCGCCTGAGCAATGGAATGGGTCACGTGGGAAGGACGTGGGTGACCGACACCTCCAATGGCAGTGATCCAAATTGCCGAGTTATTATCATGCCCACTTTCAACATGGATGATGAAAGCACGGCCATTAACGACTCGGACGTCCCCTAGCGGTGTTCGTGTTACAGTGAATCCTTATTGGCTAACTGACACCGGCACTAGCTAAAGGTGGGTTTAGCAAAGCTCATTTAAGGTCTGATGAAGGGCGCACAACCTCTTTGTCTGTATTACACGCTTATATCTTAGCACAGCTACGAGACGAGTCTGTGAACAAAAAACGATTACCGAGTTGACATGTACGTGTACGGGTTGAAAATTTAAAGAGCCACTTAAGCTCAGGCCTTCAGGCGCATGCCATTTTTGGCCAGGCTCGTACCTTTACATTAATGCATGTTTATACACCAGGCGATTTGGCTCTTTAGTTGAATAACTTTGCTAAATAACCAGCCTGTAAGTGCATATTTGCTTCATAGCTTGTTCGTAAGCTATCTGGTTTAGTTTCGCCAATTCTCTCTGTACTTTTCTTGAGTCCGGATAATAATGTGTTGGAATATGACAGCCGACGATAGCGGAACGGAAGAGAGGCGTAAATGGTGAGCCAAACTCTACAGTGGTAGCCAATAAACTGGCCAGTCAAGTCGTTAGCGATCGAGTAAGTCAGCAGCCTGTCATTTACCCAGCTACGTGACCTTGTAACAACCGGAGTGAGTGCCATCAAGCTTGCGATGAGATGAGACACCAATGGCAATAGCCATCGGTACAAGCAAGATGATCCAACGAGGTGTGGTGTGCATGCCGGTGTGGAGATGCGCTAACACAGGCGCTACCGCAAGTGCACGACCCACTACAGTTGACCATAGCGAAATCCACCACTGCTTTATAAGGTGGGTGCAGCCGAAACCTTTATAGTTGGATGACTTTTGTAGCATCCCCCTCACTCACTCTCTCTCTTCTAGCATCCACTATAGTTAAGCGGCAAAACGAAATCAAGACGACTGGAGGTAACGTGAACACGGTGCCCGGCAAAGCTAAACGGTTTACCTGAGCGCACCCTACACGACCTTGTCCCCGCCTCAGATGCGCCAGGCTACCGTAAGGACAACTCGGATCATGCACAGGCGAGAATGCCATCAAGACTATATTAACAAAGCAGCCATTGTATTTTGACTCTGATTCCGATGGAGGAAGAATTCGCTTACAAATGGCGTCATTTAGGGCATCATGATTGGCTGAGGCCCACCAAATTTACTGCAATAAGGAATGACATGGAGAAAGGCACCTCAGTGTTGGAGTAAACATTTTTTATTCACGCACAATTTGAATGCATGAGCCTTTTGGTCTGCTGGTTGTCACACATTAGGCACAATGACTGATGTGGCATTCGCATCCGCCTAAAGCCTGAAATGCACATCTATCATAATAGTTAGAGCCGCATGGAAACCCGATACAGCCCATCAAACGCATGTTCTCGTCCTAAAATGGGCCACGCGGTAGATGTACTGGGCCCATACAAGGACTAGATCAGTGCACAGCAGGCATTAGTGGAGATACTCATCCATAACAAGCGTCACATGTGGGGATGGGTGGGTAGCACGCCTAGGTGCAGGCTCATACCGCGCCAGCCACGTGCGCCTGATCCCACCTCCGGTCTTCTTAACTCTGTCTTGCCACCTAGCTCGAAGGAGAGTGAGGAAGGAGAGAGTGCGGTAGAAGCTGCGCATGTCTGCTACCATTACAAACTAATCCACAAGCAAGTCATCATCCCTTTTCCGGTCCTGCTTTGGGGCACGCGGTGAACATCGTCCGAATCGACCGTCAAACTTCCGTTTTCCCATCTGGAATGGAAGTTAAGATTGACGCTCGCGTAAAACGAACAGTTTCAGCCAGAGACTAGTTGCCCCCAAGGAATGTTATTAGACTGAAAGATGGGCCATTTTCGGAGAGCTTCTGTGAGTATTCTGTGGGGATAACGACGTTAACCTCAGTGGGGACTGTCAAATGTGGTCAACTGTCTTACTGCTTAGAAGTGCAGACAAAAACGATGGAATGCGAGTTCCGAAGGCGAACAACCTCTTCATATCAACTAACCATTCAGTTTTAAGATGGTGACGAAGTTGCTCTACTTGCACTGGAGCTTCATTCTCCGATCCCGCAAACCCTGCGTGACGAACCTAATAAAAAAATCCAGTAGTATCGAGTAAAACGGATCGATAATATACGCATGCAACGATGATCGGAGGAATCACTGGACAAAAGTCCTTCTCAATTTCAAGGATTTAATTTCCTGTAGCTGGCAAAAGAGTAGAGTACGAAATCTTGATCACCCCCATCTACGCTGCACACTAATCTCGGTTACAACTAAGGTCATAGCTCACTGTTTATTACGTTCAGGCGAACAATGCAGCCATTCCAAACTGAGTCAGTCAACTAAACAAATATTAGCAGAAACACAAAGTCACCAAAACCAGGACTCATGGGCACTTTGAGGACTTGCATGAAACCGTATTTATCAAGCAATCAGGGGTAAGTTAGGGCATATAACTCCTTGCTCGCAGGGTCCACAAGAACGTATCGTAAACTCTATCCAGCAGCGATATCACCTCAAGTGGGAATTGTGGAACGCACACTCACGGTCAGCCCTACAAGATCCATTCTACCAGCTGACCATGACACTACCGCCAACTGTATGCAGCTCTCAGCCACATACGGTAGATATCAGCATGGAGGCTGATCAGTAGGGCGGCACGTGACTAGGTAATACCGACGGACTACGCTTTCATCTTCCAGAAAGGCAGGCAGACAGGCTTATTTATTTTGGAGTAGGAGGTTGCCGCTTCGGTGTTTACTCTTAACACAATTCTGCTCAACCGACTGGTACTCACTACCGACATGGAGAAATCTTAGACTTTAGGTTTAATTCACTTGAACACCTACGAGTATCCAGACGCGATCTCCACCGAACATGAAAATTAATTATTTCCAGAATCGCTGACAAAATAAATTTATCAATAGATGGTTGCCTTATACTGAGTAATAGACAGGAGGGATAATTTTGTAGCTCTAAAGGTGAAAACGTGCTCCCTTCTGAAAAACATAAGGATAGCAAGTTCTAACCGATGTCTGCACCTTACAACTCTGATGAACATGGTATTCAAAAGGCCATGGCCCAAGTCTGACTCCGAACATATCACAGGAAGAAAGTTAACAGAAATATGCCTACGACGGGTGGCAACACGCCTACCAAAGTAAAACAACTGCAAAGCGAATTTCGCGGAGGCATTTACATTTTAGCTGATGACAATTCGGTTGTTGTTATCGACGATGCCCACCATGTGTCCCACAACATGATGGGTACAGAAACGGTAACTTATGCCTAAATTAGTCTTTAGTTATTGTAGACTTGCGCAGCATCTACAACGCTCATGCAGAGTTCGGAACACTGGGGGCAGGATCGGGAGCAGGTGTCGGACACGGCATGGGTCTGCGCCTAGGTATGCCACTCCTGCCATACCCTAATTTGACGCTGTGCACCTACCGTGTGGTCTGTTGAAAATGCGAAGCACTGGGTACTCTCTCCAGGTGTGGGGATATGGGAACAGGGTGCACACTTTTAACTCACGGAGTCGGATCCACCAAGAAAATGTAGCAGTAGAGCGTGGGATGTCTGAGCAACAGGTCACGGTTTGAACCTCAGGGGGTGCACACCTGGGGTTGGGTATTACTGGCTGATGACGTCTAATGAGCCAGAAATGATTATTCCAGTATCCAGTGTTTTTGTCAGTTCCACTGTATCAACATATGCTACACGCCGCTATGCGGACGCCTGCGAAGGCTCTAAAGTGAGCTCCACGGCACGACGGCACATACATGTTCCTTAAGCCACACACTATCATCATATTCCCGATTTCATCCAACAAAACAGCGGGCCCGTGGATTAATGGTAGAGTGTTCGATTCAATTACCAAAGGTCACGGATTCAAATCCCAGGTGGTCCACACGTGGTATTGGGTATGACTGCGCAACTGCCCCTACTACGACTACTACTACTGGCCACTGTGCAGCTGCTAGCGGTGCTCGAGTGAGCTCCAAGGCAGAACGGGACGAGTGAATTCCGTTTGCGATCGGTGAGCGTTCATCAACGTAGTGGAAGTAGTCTCTGCAGACTCAAACTATTGTAAATTTATTCACAGATCGCGTCGAAACATGTTACAAATACGTTTCGGGAGAATGACGAAACATGTACACTAGATTAGTACGTCGTTTTCACCTCTCATGCGCAGCGAACTCGTCTGCTTAGCCGGGTTTGGAGAAATACTATGCATTTAATGAACATTTTACCTTGCTTTAAACCCGAAAAGCACTGAAAAATGGACCGCCTAACCCAGCCCCTTCCAAGACTCTAACTCTTGTTGCTACTTATAATAAGCCCATTAACGGTAAACCTGTGTTAACTAATGTCCCCAAGGAATCGCTTAAGACGCTCACGGTCAGATATCAAATAAAAGTGCTTCGAAGTAGCTTTTTGTCTTATTAGCCGTATTAGACTATCGTGCAATATTGTGGAAAACGCCACCCATAATTGCCTTAGACAATTTATCGTCGAGATTCCTTCAGACATCAGTCAACATATATTCCACACTGGCAAATAAGGTCCTATAGAAGCTGAAGACGCCTTTTCTTGAGCTCAACAGGGTCTTCGACACAGGTAACTACAGTTTTCTCAGTGAGGCCTCCAAACGCGGTATAAGACGGGTCATGTGCTGCTTAGACGTCCTGGATTTTTCCCGGTGTGTCCCTGAGTAGTGCACAGCCGTCCCAGTGCGGTTACCTGCGAGAATACACTTCTGCTGAAGATCTCCCTCGAACATAACCTCCCCATCGCCTGCTGCCTTCCCAACCATGATAACACGCGGATGGACCCTCACTCGGCACTGACAGCCGATGGCCCATGCACTCCTGAGCCCAAGTTAACGACAGCAAAGGTGAGGTGCGGTGCAGACTTCTGGACTGAACACAGTTCAGATAATGAAGATATAGACTAAAACACTGCGATGGTTTTCAGGGAAGAAATCACCGACGAAGTTAAACGCAGTAGAACTGAAGACACACCCAATCTCACCAAATAAATGAACCCTTACTTGGAGCAAATGCAAGTCCTGGAGGCTTAAGATACTAGAGGTAATTTACAGAAGTTCAACGCTGATTTTCGATCTGCGCGCTTAAGACAACGACAGCAGGATCAATCAACTTTCATCCTCTAAAAAGAACCATCTCAAGTTGGCATTTGTGAACAAGGTAACTAAAAAACACCGAGCCGTGTTTTCTTGCTGCTGAAGCTAAATGCAACAGATACCACGAGATATACTGCAACTAGTAAATTATTGAAACAAAGCAACTTATTTTGGACCATAAAGGCATTTAACGTCCCTGCATAAAATAGGAACGCGTTACTACCTAGCTCACACTACAAAGTTGCACTGTCGGAAAACTCATAGATGCTATAGCTCCAGGGCAGGACACCAGGAGCATCTGTATGAAGTCATCAATAGACAGTCTGGTAGGGATGCCTTGTATGTCCGTCTAAACAGGAAAAGGGAAAGTAACCCCCCCCGCCCACTTAAAATAGGTGGCCTAACGGTAGATTTCCGGAAGGTTTGTCTACCTGCGTGGTCTTAGTGGCTCCGGAGCGGAGCGTGATGAACGCAGCGTACTATGTGACAACTGCGAGGCCTAGGTCCGTACACGCTGCCCATTTTTCAGCAGTTACATCGGTCTGACTTCTAGCCCAAGTTCCCTGCTGGATCCGTCCCACCTGCTCGACGTCCGTCTATAGTGCCGCCACTTACGGAGATGCTAGCTTGCCAAACCACATCACCGATCTACTCGAACGACTGCGAAGCCGTTGCAGCATGACTATGGAACCAGTAAAATAATTTGGCTAACAATCGGTCGGTCCACAATGCTCGCAAGTTCACACACGGCATAAAGATAATAGAGTAATATTGACATCGATAAAAACCAAGCCCCGATCATCGCTCATCCTTCATACGACAGTCATGCGACTTAACTTGAAAAAAGCGAATGACGCTGCATGCAAGCTCTGCGAGTGGTTCACACTAGATACGGAATTCAAGTCCCACCCACCACTGGCTCAATAGCATTGCCAGTCTGCTTGGCTTGGACTTATCGCTGCAATGGGGGAGTAAAACAACTCAAGCCAGGATCTGGCGCTTACTTTTCTTATTATAAACAACCACACGCCTTCAAACCAACATGGCACGCGGACAGTCGTGGCTTGGAGGACACCCATTTGGATAAATCAGACCGATCCTGTTCAAGATCAAAGGTTCCGCAGTAAGGTTTTCACCTTAAGGTCGCCTTGATTAGACTCTAATTCGGGCGAGACGCGAAACTTGTTGGAGAAGCTTTTGTGGAATGATGGGGTCCAGATGTGTTTGGTACACACAGACAAGGCTTTACACTTATCAACCACGGCACTGATCCTGCCATTAGGCGTGCGAGTTTAATTAATTATCGGCCCAGGTCCAATTATCAACGAGACTACTCCAGGACAGTGGTGGCAAATTGTTGCTGGCTACGAACATGTTACTTGTCACTTCGCCTGAAATGCCTCTCACCCAAACAACAGTGAGGTCCTGCTGAGTCCTTTAAGTGTGCTCCTTATCTCTGCAATGCATAAATGACCTTGGTACGGGACATTCGATCAATTGCTGATATAATACTTTAAGTGAGGCCATTGAACGTTCTTCCGTTTAGGAGGATCTTGTTAAGGCAAGCGAGCCACGGAAACTACTGCATCGGAGTTCCACTATCTGGCTAGTTTCAAAATTGAGACTCCGAATCCATGTGAAATGGACTAATTCTACTACCCGCTTCACCACATCCGTAAATCCGACCCTTTCCAAGCAGTGCCCTCAGGCTGGTGTAAATGTACTTAAAATACCTGACAAGAGTGCCCATATCCTTTATAGACCTTGAGCCCAGGCACAGCTTGAGTGATGTTCATCGACAATCCGGTAGGTTTTGGAAAGTTTCAGTGCAAAACTACCAGCCTCGCGGCTCAGCCATCATCAGGCACTTATGGAAAGCCTCCGAACAAACAGATTACCAACCATCTAAAGCTGGGCGTCTCGACCTGTGACAACTGCACAAGGGATAGATACTTTTGCTCACGACTCACTTCAGTCTAGCCTTGTTCATTATTTACGCATGAAATCATACATGGAATAAGCTAATGTGAGCACATTGCTATCAGGTTGCTGTAGCCTAACGTAGAACTAAACCCTAAAAGGGATCACCAGCATTTGGTCACAGGTCCTACACACTCCCACCTTAAGAGACGGCCCCATCCATATGGAAATCCAGCTGCAAACAGTAGGTTCGTGATCGCAAACACGAAAACCACATAACACGCTCAGCATACCTATGACTGGTTGCCCATCTTTTCCACCATGAGGTCCTTTAGTCGATCAAATAGCTTACTTAGACGACCTCTTGACTAACACTTGTTGAAGTCGACGCCCGAGTTAGACCCAATATGCATGAGCGTCGTTGTGGTGCGCGTCAATTATCTCCTGTGGGGTTTTCAGTTCCAAATCCTGCTGTTCCCTACCACTCCCGCTATCCATCACAAATTCCGAGTTATCGCGTTTAACGCCTTTGAGACAGATTTGATTCGAAGTCTGTTGCAGAGGAATCACCCAAAGCTAGGGAAATCAGATGACCCGTAACGCTACCGAAAGTGACACAAGAACATATTATCACTGTGGTCATTGCGACGGCTAACTCAAGAGTGGTCTTGATCGCTGTCAACCGCCGGCTCTCGAGTATCTTTAAACTGACTAATCGAGGGCTTAGACGACATACTGGCCATGCAAAACAAGTCAGTTCGTCAGAACAGGGAGGCAAACTTGTGCAAGAGGTTCATAAGTTGCTAGAGCTGGTGAGGATGTCAGAGAAGCTAGGGTGAGTGATCGAGACTACGCTGATGTTGTTAGGCTGCTAAGAGATCGCTAATTAAAAATGACACATTTTATCTGATTAAATTTTAACGCGTTGCACGAGTTTAGACCAACGCATCCTTCGCTACCTCGGGACAAAAATTTACCGCAATCATCGATATTGGAACAAGAGGCAAACAGCATTTCAGCGTTCAATGAGTCTGAGTCAACTAGATTAAGGGAAGCTTGTTTAAGCTTTGTGAAAATCAGACTGGACAGATGATGTCACTGCCGAAACGATTATGTGTGTTCATCAATATGGAAACGAAGTTTGGTCGTGGTGAATATCTCAGTTATCCTTAAAACACTATCCTTCAGTTAAGATACATGGAAACCAAAGTAAACCAAAAGTGCGAACTTGCGCACGAAACCGGCAGCTAGATACTTTTAGTTTGTATAACATAAACCAAAGCGTTTTAGGCCGACCTTGGACAGAGAGATGACATTACATAAAGGCGGCTTCGTCAAGGAGCGGAAATACTTGCGTATACGGTCAGAGCCTGTGATTTCAAGGAAACTAAATATACGAAAAAGCGGTCCAAGAACTCAAATTGCCCTGTAAATCAGTGGTTAACATGAAACACAAGTAATAAGAGATTGTTAGGTAGCGCTGGTCTCTTGGAGAAGTGCGTTCAGTCATATTCGATTGGGGAGGGGCGAAACTGTACAAAGTAAAGAAAATGAATGTCGGAATGAAGGATGGGAAAGGCTGATCATAGGATAGTTATCGCACCAGTAGTGCAGTCCCGTGTTGTCTGGTTGACGATCTGCCCATCGACTTCCTCTGTAACAGTTTCAACGTTATTCTCGCGCACCTTTGTGACCCGAACGACTCTTCCATTCTCGACGCGACAACTAGAGGAAACAGACCGCATAGAGCCTCCTCCCCCACCACCGAACGACGAAGAACTGCTAATGGAAGTAAAGCCACCACCCATTTGAGAGTCGAATGCATCAAATGCGGACAATCCACCACCGAAGAAGGACCCAAACATGCCGCCAAACATACCGTCGAGGAGTCCACCACCATAAGGCTGAATAACATCGTTGTGGTGTGAGGCTCTTCTTTGTTGGCGAGAGTAAGGAGTGCCATTGTGACGTCCACTGCTGGCAGCTGTTGTAGCAGAACGATGTACGCGGTGGACTGGAGCAGCGAACATGGAACCGAAAAGTTGGTCAAGTCCGGATCCACCGAAAACCTCTCGGAAAATGTCCATAGGGTCGTGGAATACAAACGGTGTAAAGAAGGGGTCTGTGGTGGAATAGCGCGCATTCCCTCTGCGGGCAGGGCCACCGTTTACAACACCCTCCTTACCGTAGGCATCATATAGTTCACGCTTCTGGGGGTCCGAGAGAACCTCGTACGCTTCACCTAGTAGTTTAAATCGGCGCTCTGCCTCTTCTTTGTTATTGGGGTTCTTATCAGGGTGCCAGCGAAGTGCAAGCCGTCGGTATGCCTTCTTAATCACTTCGCCATCCGCCCTACGATCAACCTCCAAAACGGCGTAATAATCCTCATCCATAGCGACCAGGCCCCAAAATGGATCGCAAAGACGAGCGCTAAGTAAGCGAAAGTGGCGCGCGAATTTACTGGAAGATTTGGGGCTTCGATCAGCCTGGATTAGGACTGAAAGCCAAAAGTCGGAAGACCCAAATTACTCAGGGTGAAGTGGTTCATGATATTTACTTAACTATTTTACTAAGTTGGTGCTAACTATGCTCAGTTTTCTGCTATAATTAATGCCAATAGTGGATTATAGGAAGTGTTTAAGATAGATTTGTGGAAATCAGAGGGCAACAGTGGAAGTCTAACAGAACTTGAATAAAAAACGAACAAATGTAGAAAATTACAATCATAAAAAAATCAATATTAAGAAGGAAAACGCCAGAAAAAATGTATGCGATATTCAAAGAAAGTAACCGAAGCAAGTTGGCAAGACTTTAATGCTCTGTGTTATAAACTGCATTCCAGGCGGATATGCGTTGCTTCAAAATGGATCCGCATATTGACAAAATATATATACTCAGTGGCTCAGTTCAGTTTATTAAAGGAAATTAACATAATCCTTTCAGTACCTTAATTTTAAAGTGAAATTTGATGCACTGTACAGAGAATGCGTGTGGGTTGCGATAGCTCACATTGTTGGCCTTACCGTCGAATGTGGATTATGAATAGCCACTAGTCTTCTGGCTCTTATGGCGTATTTAAAATGTGGCCAAACCAATATTCCGAAAATCTTGAAGAGATCTTCATCAAAAAGCATGAATTCTATCTTGATAGCGCCAGGAATGCGGGAAGAATTTACTGCAAATAGCAACGCAGAATCCGAAGTTAGTCTACAACTACCTCCAATGATGTGCACAGAATAAACATAAAATTCCGATGACTAAGATTACTGCGGGCTTTGAAATGGCTGAAAACAGGGACAAAGCTGAGTACTTGACACAGTTCTTCCTATCGATTTATTCGAACGACGCAAGGTTCCTTCGTCCCTCCGCAGAGGACCTGCCGACTCCAAGAATTAGCCATTATCCGTTTCCAAAATTTCTGTAACTGAAAGATTCGAAATCCCCAGGACCAGATGAGTAACCAACCGAGCTTTCTAAAGAACTAACCAGTTAGCTGTCTTTGCCTCTTTCAGTGCTCTTTCAAAGTTAATTTGCCTCTGAAACGCTTCCTATCGATTGCAAGCTGACGCATACAACTCCCTCATTCATAAGTGGTATCCGGGCATCGGTTTGAAAGTACAGGCCAATAATCTTGACAAGCATCCTCAATGGTCATGGAGAGGATCATTAAGAGTTAATTATCGCAAATGCCGGAAACTCATAACCTTTTATCAAACTGTCAACATGGGTTCCAAAAAGGAAGATCCTCTTCAAAAAATTTCTGAAGATAGGCACGTTGTTCATATCACATTTTTACAATTCAATTACATATATTGAGGAAAATAGGCATGGGCGTTTAAGTACCCAATTTGTAACGGGAAATTCAGTGCGGTGTACAGAGAAACCATGTGGGTTGCAAAAGTTCAAAGGCGATCCTAAAATACGACAATTATTGCGTTTGTCTCGAGGGTTAAGTTAAATCCCTCATCGCTCTGGCTTATTTTGGAGCATAAAACTGTCAAGGTTCCTTTTAAAGTTTTCGAGCGATGGTGACATCACAACGTCTGCAAGGAGGGCATTCCATGGTTTGACCACTCTGACAGAAAAGAAGAACTTGCGCACATCCAGTCACGCCTGCTGGACGCGCATTTCCAAAAGGTAGCCTCGGGGCTGGGTTGTGGCAGTAAATTAAAAAAGTCCAAGAATTCCAGTCAGCAATAAAATCCCTTCACAATATGAAATTTCTGCAGGAAATCCCCGTGCATTTGCATATAACTCAAAGGGAACAGATTAGGATGCGTTAGGCGGGTTGGATATTCCAAGGTGATTTGATTTCTTACCACTTTGTGGCTCTCCTTTGTACTCTTTCGAGACAGTTCTGATCTTGAACTGTCCAGGGTCTTCAGGCTTTTACAGCATATTCCAAATGCGGCCTAACGAATGTTCCAAAAATATTACCGGAGAGATCTTCATCGAAATCAAAAAAGCTTGTCCGATGGCATGCAACACAACCCTTGCGCTCTTTGCCACTTTCGAGCAGTGAGAATATGGTTTAAGATGGAAATCATCAGCACACCAAGGTCCTTTCAGGTTTTTCAAGTCTTGTAAGGCTTCACCGTTGACAGAGTAGCTTCTACTGTCGGCACATCAAGATGGGTTGCCTAAGCGAAGTATTGTACACTTATCGACGTTAAACCGCAAAAGCCAATTATTCGACCACTCATCTAACCGAGTTAAGTTGATCTGAAGTTTATATTCGTCAGCAGGGCTCTGTTTTACATTCCAGATTTTAATAGAGTTGGCAAACATTGCTGCTTCACAGTTCAGATCCCTGACACAATCGTCCACCTATTTTAGGAACAGAATTTGTCTTAATACTGAACCCTGAGGAACCCCACTCTCGACCGCAGCAGAACTTGACCTCTCTTGGCCGATGCACGCAACCTGGCGCCAACCCACGAGGAAGTTTTTGATCCATTTGAGGAGGTTTTCTCTGATTCCAATTATTTATAGTCGTACAACAGTCTCCGGTGGAGCACAGTGTCGAAGGCCTTTTGAAAAACAATGAAGGCGATGTGAACCGCGGGTCTATCTTCAAGTGCTTGGGTCCAACTCTGGAGAGTTTGCAGCAGATTTTTTGTGCAGGATCTTTTTTTTCGGAACCCTTGTTGACAGTTTGATAACAAATTATGAGTGTCTAGAATTTTACCAATTCAATCTTGATGATCATTTCCAAAACCTTGCCGAGGATGCAGGTCAAGTGTCTGGGCCTGAAATTTGTCACTGATGCCCGGCTTCCGCTTTTGTAAAACAGAGTTACCTGTGCCAGCGTCCAATCGATAGTAAGTGTTCCAGAGTCAAAGGAATTTTGAAAGGGCACTGACACAGGTGCTGAAAGTTCATGGGAAAGTTCTTTGAGAAGCTTGGGTGAAAGCTCACCCGCTCCTGGAGATTTGAAGTTTTCTAGTTCCTTTAATTCCATTCGGATCAGAAATTCTGAGAAAAGTATACGACTAATGCATTTGGCAGGTAATCCACTGAGGGGCGACGGCACCTTGCGTCTTTTATGTAGACTGAGCGGCGGAACTGTGAAAAGTACTCGGCTTTGTCTCTATCTTCAGCAATTTCGACGCCCATGGCAATCTTTATCATCAGAATTCGATGCTTATTCCTTGTATATCTGTGGAGGTTATTTTAGACTAACGTTGAATTCTCGTTGCCTTTTTCAGGAAAGTATTCTTGAATTCTCTTCGAGTTTTAAGGACAAGGCTTCTAAGTTTGTTTCTCTGTGTTTTATAATTGCTAAAATATGCGACTTTATTAGATTCACAGTATTTTCTCCACAATTTGTGCTTCCTATTCATTTCTCTTTTTAGGTTGCTGTCTAGCCATCTTGGACGCTTGCTCTGATGGACTTTCGTTAGTGGGCAGTGGTTGCTCATGAGTTGCAGAAAAGAATTCTGGAAGAACTCCCAATCTTCATTCACAGTGCCCGAAAACATTGAGGTTCAGTAGTGGTCTGTTAAATCTGCTCACATCTCATAAAAATTTCTCGCCAAACGTTACGCAATTTTTCTCTATAGTAGGCACAACAGAGGATAAGTAGTAGTCCCAGGTAAGCACCACATGATCACTTTAACCGAGCGGAGGCATTGAATGCTGCCTGATGTTTTCTCAAAAACTATGTTGAGAGAGTTAGCCCTTTGTCCTTCACGTGTTCTGGTGGGGAAGAGGACATGATGCGTGAGGAGTGCCTTCAAGGTCTTTTACAGAAAACCATAATCAAAAGTCAATTTTGGGCATGATGAGTGAACAATGCTCCATTTAAATCCTGATGCGTTTAAGTCACCCATAATAATGACATTAGGTCGAATGGGAAACTTTTCTAGCTTGTCACGTGTGTCAACGAGCTGCCGTTCTGGATATCCTGACAGAAAACGAAAGACAATAATTTAGCAGTTATACTCAAACCATAGGAAGAAAACGCGGAGACGTAAAAAAGATCCTCACTTCTTCAAAGGGTGCAAGAAATAAAGCCACAATCACGTTTTCGAAGGATCCCGATCGGTAGGTCCACTACCATTCCTCTATGCCACTCGATAAAACTTTGCTCGAAGCATTATCCTTAGGTCCAAAATTCTGCTTGCCTCGTCGAAAGCTTAGCCAATTAGAGTAAGAAACCCAATTCAAGAATCTCTGGAACCAAACTAACGACCTAAAGCCTGTATCTACAGGAGCATTCAACACTTTAAATCAACGATGGTGAGTTGTAGTTATCAGTACTTGAACAAGAGACTGCAAATTCGGGGATTTCCAACAAAAGAACATGTAGAGAAGTTAAAACAACTTCGAGCGAACAAAGACATTATGATAACAAAACCGGATAAAGGAACAGGCATCGTAATAATTAACAGATCAGACTATGAAACGAAGATGCAATCCATACTATTAGACCCAAAGAAATTAAGAGAAGTTCATAAAGAAAAGGATTGCACCGAGGAAGTAGAGGCAAAATTGACTGACTACTTAAAAAAACTCCATACAGGTGGATGTCTAAGCGATTGTGACCTCAAGCGCCTCAGACCAGTATGTCCACACATCCCTCGACTCTATGGTCCACCGAAGATCCAGAAAGAAGGCTTGCCATTACGTTCGATGTTAGACCTGCGTAACTCTCCTTATTATGCTATAGTAAAGTGGTAAGCAGAGAAACTAAAGCCTGTACAACGTCAGCTTGCGCCATGTAGCTACCGAGCTACCTTATAATTTATTGCAGACGTCAAAGACGTTAACTTAAACGGCACGAGGATGCTATCTTTGGATGTCTCATCACTTTACAAACGTCACTGTCACTGAGACAGTCGATAACCTCTGTTAATTCATATTGACCACTGAGCAAGAAACAGGAATACCGACAAATGCACTGAAAGAATTATTTTTAAGATGCACGTTAAATTTGCAGTTCCTTTTTGATAACCAACTATACAGACGAATAGACGGCGTTGCTATGGGTTCGCAACTTGGACCTCTCCCAGCCGATATCTTTATGGGCAAGCTGGAGAAATTGCAGCTTAGCGGACAGATCAATAAGCTAAGACACTACAGCCGATACGTCGACGACATCTTTGCAATTGTCACAGAAAAAAACTTATGTAGACGAACTTTTAAACACTGTAAATCAAGCACATCTGTCGATCAAATTCACGTTGGTGATGGAAAAAGCAGGTTCACTCCCTTTCTTAGATGTTCTTCAAAGCAAAAGACATGATGGCAGCATCCGAAGGAGCGTTTATCGAAAGAAAACCTGGTCTGGGCAATATATGAACTTAAGCAGTTTTGTACCTCTCCAACAGAAACGCAATCCAGTACGTTGCTTAGCGCAAAGGGCTAGAAAATTTGCTCGGCAGATAGTATCGAGGATGAGGTTGAGAAGATCCAGAACCTACTTCGAGTGAATGGATACCCTGATCGGTTTATAACAAAGCATCTTTCGCAAGACCTGTGAAAACTACCAAGTTTACTGTGGAAAATAAAACTCTTTTCCTCAAAGTGTCCTTTCAATGGGATGTGGCTAGTGAACTCCTAAAAAGAAGCCTAAACCAAACCATTACACAAATGTTCCCAGCAGCGAAACTTCAGATATTGTTCTCAACGAACCCTCTTTTACGAGGCGAAGATAAGGAAAGGTTGCTGGCTCAGACCACCTCCATGTGCATTTACACATTTACTTGCTCCTGTGGAGCAGGTTATATTGGTCACACGAGTCAGCGCCTATCCAAAAAAATAAGAGAACACCTCATAGAATGGCTGAAAGAAAAGGAAGTCAGGAGCATAAAAACGCCATCCTTGCACATATTGTTGACACCGGACATAGTGCGGACCCCAGTGAAGCTTTCCGTGTAATTTATAAGGTTTCACCAAACTACCCCAAGCCACTGGGTCAACATCTAATAGCAGCAGCAGAAGCGACTGCCATTAAGTTGAAGAAGCCGGTCTTGTGCGCACAAAAGAACCTCGTTAAAGCTCCGCGCTCAGCTTGGCCAACGGCCGCCGAACTGCATGCATTCTCCTACGCAATCTCTATCCCCCCTTGCCCTGGAATGACTCTACCAAATACTCACGGCCACTTATCATACTGTTTCTTATCGCACTGTGTCTTATCATCCTCCCGCTGTACACACCTCTCAGACAACACACACAAACGGACGAATATTATTGATTTCATGTTTTAAATTTCTACTACGTTCCAACGTTTTTCTATAAATGTACTTGCCTGAAAAGAAGTTATCAAAAGCAGCACGGATGCTCACCAAGTCGTCTTTAAACTTTTCTAATTGTTCCAACAGGTGGTTTTCTGTGACTAGGTGTATTCTAGGTAGCCGAAAGACTGTGAGCACATCCAGACATGGAGTGCCAAGAACCTTGAGGGTCAACCATATGGTGTCCGTTAAGTTCACTGAGTTTCAAACGGTCTTTGACACTGTGTCAAACCACAGATGGTACTTGAAGCTAGAAAAATGGGCATCAAGGGTGAGACGGCACCAGGTTGTTTACATCAGCCAAGAGAGTTCAATTTTTGCTGCAATCTAGAGTGAAGTTCTCCAGGGTTCATTATTCGGATCCATTCTGTTCTTAATATACGTGGACGATTGTATAAGACATCTGGACTGTAAAATAGTAAGTTTTGCCAAAGACAGGAAAATCTGGAGTGTAATCAGGAATGGTACCGACGAATTTAGATTAGAAATCAACCTTATTCATTTAGATGAGTGTTCCAATCATTGGCTTTTGTGGTTAAACATAAAAAATTATACAATACTTCGCCTTGGTAACCCATCAAGATCCGCGGAGATTAGAAGCTACACATCCACGGGAGTTGACGTCACTTTTTTGCTTGGGAGTGAATTCAATGGTCGGACCATCCACTGACTGAAAGAAACTGAAAGGAAACTGTCGTTGATCTAGGTGCATACATTCGCGTCGGACCTTTTATCGATGATTGCGCAGATGAGTAATTTTTTTAAACTCAAAGAAATCTTTGAACTTAAGCGAACACGCATGTCCGTGGATAATGCGGAATGACCAAAGTAGGTCAAACCTAATTTTTTCGCAGAATTAGGGAAACTATTTAAATCTGATCAGTATTTATGGATATGACAGGGTCCTAAGACCGTCCTCAGACCCGTCTTTGCCCTTGTTTGATGGGACCAACGTGCTTCTTCATCCCGGGCATCTGTTGGGCATTGAGTCGGCTAGCAAGGAACCGAAGATAGCAGTATCTTAACAGTTACAAATAAGTAAATAAGAACAAATTCGTTTGCAGGTAAAATGCGCGTGCTTGTTTTCTGTCTTGTTCAAAGTTGTGTCAAGCTCATTTTTGGTGTACTGTGACTGAGTAAAACAAAATGGAATTGAATGTCACTACACATTTATGCTGACTTTCCATATTCCAGACATGGTATAAAGAAATTACTGGAGACCCACGCAAATAGTTATGGAGGAAAGACTACGAAAGCACGCTCAACCCAGTGCATGATGTTAGTCACAATTTGGATGGCTTTTTAGAATGTTCGATGGGCAGTACGTTTGAAGCTGTCCAGATACCTAGATTGTTATGTGTCCACTTCTGTTAGTGGAGTGCCTTTCCGAGAGTACTGGTGTTTGGGGAAGCGTCTTCTTCCAGATTCCAAGCATTAGTCTGCACATTTGGGTATATTGAACGTCAGAAGCCACTTATTGAACCAGACAGCCAACTTATTAAGGTTTTCTTGTTGTTTCTGCGCGTCATCCGTATACCTAATTGTTTTCCATATATCGATATCATCTGCGACTATGATAGCTTCACAGTCAAGATTATCAGTGCAGAAGAGGACCTAGGACTGAACCCTGTGGAACACCACTTTCTAATGTTACCTATTCGGATTCGGTGCAA
>WEDG01009396.1:0-72050 GCA_017591395.1 Schistocephalus solidus | reverse complement strand
TGCTACCCCGATTTTTAGTGGTGTCCTTCAAAGTACCGTATTAGGTCCTTTGTTGTTCTTACTGTATATAAATGATATTTCATCGATAGTTAAACATTCTCAATCTTTTATTTACCCTGATGACCTCAAATGCGTGTATTCCTTCTCTAACTCTACAACCGAACGGTGCCTAGAACAAATTCATTCAGACTAAGACGCTCTTTCGGCCTGGAAAGCTTTAAAAGGAACCTTGACCGTTTTATGTTCCACAACGAGCCTGAGCGATGAGGAATTTATCTTAACCCTCGAGATTCGTGCACCACTTGTCATATCTTATGACCGCCTTTTGTACCTTTGCAACCCACATGGTTTCTCTGTTTACCGCACTTAATTTTACGTTACAAATAGGGTACTCAAAGGCCCATGCCTATTTCCCTCAATAAATTGAATTGAATTGAAGACTTGATGCATTTTTACTTGATGAACATATATTTAGTCGACAGCAACGATCGATATACTAAAACGACTATCGCCATGTAAAATTTGCTTGATTTGCTAGCGTCTATCTGTAAATAGGTTTTTCAAAGGCTCGCTCTATCTCCCTTATATAATTCAGTATAATTCAGTATATATACGGGAGATAGGCAGAGCCTTTGAAAACCCTATTTACAGAAAGACGCTAGCAAAACAAGCAAATGTTACATGGCGATAGTCGTTTTAGTATATCAATCATTGCTGTCGACTTATTATATGTTCATCAAGTAAAAATGCATCAAGTCTTCTTTTAAACATTTCAACGCTTTCAGCCTGAACAACTGAGGCTGGCAGTTTGTTCCATTCGTCAATAACCCGTTGGGAAAAGAAGTTGGCCCGCACTTCAAGTTTGGCGTGGTTTCTTTTCAGTTTGTATTGGTGACCTCGGTGACTTGTCATGTTTTCCAATTCAAAAAAGTTGAACATATGAAGAGCACAATCAACTCCTCTGACCAGTTTGAAGATTAAGATCATATCCCCTTTGTATTGCCTATAAGAGAGAGGAAAAATTTTAAGTCTTTCTAGGCGGTCCTCATAGGGTAGGCATTCCAATCCGCTGACTAGTTTCGTTGCCCTCCGTTGAACTTTCTCTAGCAGAGCGTAGTCATGTTTCGTCGAAGGGCGCCACGCCTGAACACAATATTCCAACACCGGCCGGATAAATGTTCCAAACACGCGCCCAAAAAGCTCTCCGTCATAATTAACGAAGGATTTTCTGATTGCGCCTAAGATACACATAGCTTTCTTTGCGATATTCGCACAGTGCGACAATCTTTTGAGAGTGGGTGTTATCCATATACCCAAGTCCTTTAGAATATTTACCTCCTGGAGTTGGTGACCACTGATGAAGTACTGGTATTCAAACCTAATCATCCTTCTTGAACTAGACCGCAGTCGGATTATATGGCATTTGTTAAGATTAAGGTTCAGCAGCCACTCATCACACCATGTTTGCAAGCGATCTAAGTTTTGTTGTAATTTCCGCGCATACTCCGGTTTTTCAATCGAGTTCCATAACTTCAGATCGTCAGTAAACATTGCCTTCTCGCATGTCAAACAATCCAGGCAGTCGTTCACGTATATCAGAAACAAAATGGGACCCAGAACGCTGCCCTGCGGAACTCCACTGTGAACGGTTTCCCAGTGAGACTTGGCGTCTCCGATACAAACACGCTGGCGCCTGTCTGTGAGAAAGTCGGCCAACCATTTGAGTAGGTTGCCAGTCACACCAATTTGACGGAGCTTAAAGATCAGACGTTTGTTTGGAACCCTGTCAAAGGCTTTGCTAACGTCAATGTAGACCGCATCGACTGACAAACCTATTGCAAATGATTTTTTCCAAATTTCCATGGATGAGAGCAGGTTTGTGAGGCAGGATCGACCACTTCGAAATCCATGTTGATATGAACTTAGCAAGTTATTCTCTTCAAGATGTCTCATAATTTCCGTTTTGATTAGCTTCTCGATCAATTTGCAACAGATACTTGTGAGGTTGACTGGTCGGAAACTTTTTGGTGATGTCCTCTCTCCTCCTTTATAGATGGGGGTTATGTTGGCTATCTTCCATTCACCGCGCAGAGCCCCCGCCTCCATCAAATCAAGTAGAGTCGTAATAAATTCGATAACTTCAGCTGTTCATTTCTGATAAGTATACCATATTTAACCTAGGTAACCTTTGCAGATCCACTGAATCAATTTTACAACACTTACAGGCATAGATCGAGCTTTGCGTGCAATGAAATTCCTTAGAGTAGTCTTGTCGGAAGTTGGAAAATTTGCAAAGTTCACACAGCGCGGTATACAGACCGCCCTTTTTGACTTTGACCAAGGCCTCCTATCGAGGATGTTTCAAATATTGGTAGGAGCACAATAGGTGGGTCCAGATTAAATGATTAAACCCGAGATCCTGTCTTATGGGAACCCTGGTAATAGGGGTTATATGGGTGGAGCATTAGAATAACAAAAAAGCACGAAAAACGGTGAAAGTAAATTACAAACCGAAATTTATAAAAAAACATAAAAATTTAAATGATGTTAAAATAACCCGCGTAAAATAAAAAAAGAAACGGTAGGCATCCAATGAAATGAAATCTCTGTAAATAATCGTCTCCATTGAAAGCTCTGTAAATAATTGTCCCCATTGAAAGCTCTGTAAATAATTGTCCTCATTGTCCCACGGTCAGCCCGGTGAAATGAAATCACTGTAAATAATTGTCCCCATTGAAAGCTCTGTAAATAATTGTCCCTCTTGTCCCACAGTCAGCCCGGTGAACTTTAGCTTTACAAGACAAACTACTGAAAGCTTTTAAGTAGATTTTAATTGGGACTGCCTTTTGTGCTTCCACCCAAATATATTTGTGGTCAGTCATTTGGAATATCTCATACACACCTGGAGACCGTGGATTGTCCAAATTCAACGGGGTTTCGAAGTGAAGCGTAGGATGGCCGTAAAAATGGTTTACGTTTAAAGCTCCTCACCTTATGTAACCTACTTATTAAACCTAAATCTTTTCAATTTGAATTAAAGGCAAATGCGCGAGAATCTCTCGCAAACAGTCCGCAATTGAAAAGGATTGAAGTGCAGTCTGGCCCTCAAGGGCATTTTTGAATTTGCTAAAACTGCCAATCTCTAATCTATCCCCTTAAAACTGTGCATCCAGCAGCCAAGTCTGCATGCACAGAATTTCTTTTTCTTCACCAGTTTGATCGAAGCATGGAATGTTTTCTCTGCCTAGCCTGTGGTTTTACAATTGATGGAAAACTTTAAACGGAACCTTAACACAGCTTATTCTCAAACTTAGTCAGAGTGATGAGAAAATGAAGTAATCTTTGAGCATCACGCTCAATCTGTTAACTTTATAGGTACCCATTGAACAACTTTAACAAACATGCTTTCTCTGTCTACTATTCAAAAGTTAACTTTGCAAATACTGCACTGAAGTCTTCACGCGCGCTTTCATTCAGGAACCTGAAATGAATATTTCGCTTTGTGTATGAGGAAGTACGGATATGACCCACGAAATTTTTCAGTTAGTTTAAATGATGTGACCACCTACGGCGCGGACCCAGAATTAAAAGGATGAGCTCGCGTGTAACCGAAGATAACCGGTTGCCCCCTCCCTGACGTAGTCAGCGCTCTGCAGTCTTGCATGCTCCTCACTTTCCTTACCGTCATCATCGCTCCTCGACCCTATCCCGCAGTTGCCGATAGCACTGCACTCTCATTTGGTATTCTAGTTGACATGTGAGACCACCTCCCACTCCAAACGGGTAACAGTATCTGCAACACCATGCTTTGTATAATGTTATTTCTGCCCCTGGCTGACCGTTTGGTATTCTTTGATGGAAACTTGTCTCTTACCATCCATGCGCGTGTATTTGCCGAGTTTTAAACAACCTTGTGCACAGTTTCCATAATCGCATGACTATCTCAAGTTAGTCGAATGATCCGTGTGTGCTAACCGCGAAGTCTTCGACCACTACAGTTCGATGCATAATGAAAACTGGATGAGAGGGCAATACTCCCATTTGTTCAAAGGCACTTAAACATTAGAAAGGTGAACTCAGTATTTTCAGGAACTACCGAACCGTTTCCACGCGCCAAAGACTATAGATAACTTTATATCTTTAAAAAATGTTAAACTGTTGTTTTTTCTTTTTTTTTTAGTTTGTGCGCAAGATGACTTCTTCCGCAAATAAGCAGTTACGATAACCAAAGGGTTTTTGACCGAGTACTCTAACGAAGTCCGAAACGTGAATAGTTTTCCAGAAATTAATTGTTTATGTACGGTCCACCCGCCAATGCCAGGTACGGTGACTACAAGCTGTTATCCAATGCGTAAATAACCTGAATTGGAGCGAAAAGCAATAACGTTTTGCACATTTGGGTTTAGTCAGGCACTTAGGTACGTGCAAGAAAGGCCTGCGGCCCTTGACAGTTAAAAATTAAAAACCGAAGTTATTCCTGGTGCTCTCAAACGACGAAAGACCCTATGAATTTCCCAACTGGAGCGGAAAATTTTAAATGGAAAACTAAAGAAATCGATGCTGCCCTTACGTATATTATTACACATCTTAACACAACCACCTGTGGCTTGCGTGAATAAAATCTTAATGGAAAGTTTATACGAGGAAATGCTCCTAATAAGGCTGCGAGTTTCGTAAATGAGAGTGCTTCCCCAAACGCACGCAAATCCACGCTGCTGGTCAATAGATGCGTTCGATGTATAGCATTGATATCAACAAATAATACTCATAACCATCTATTTATATTATATATATGGCTTAACCCTACCACTAACCGTAAGTTGAAACCAAACTCTAAACTTAATCTTAACCCTAGCCTTACCCTTAACCCGGTAGTTAGCATGAACCCAAACCTTAGCCCTCACCTTAACCCTAACCCTCTCCCCCCTTAATCATAAAACTAAGTTTCCCGGAACTGGGCGCAAAGTAACGCGCATGGCGAGCAGTTCCTATTCCCGTGTCCTGATTAGGCGGCCATACAAGCCATCCTTACCAAAACAATCCGCAGACCAACTTAAATGTGTTTGGGCAACCGACTGTTAAAAACAGTCGGATTAGATATAGTAGGAAACTTTGCATACACTATCACCACGGTGTTCAGTCATCTCACTTCCATCGTCAGCAATAACGTGACAAGGATATCACTGGAAATTTTGAGCGACTCTCTAGTTTTACCTATCAAGAAGTCCTAAAATGATCCACCGGAAAGCGGAAGCGACAATCTCTACAGGTAATACCAGCCTCCACACTCGTCGATTAACTCTCTGGTACCAATTCACTTTTATCAACTTTAAAAATGATCCCGGAGAGCGGGTTTGCTAAGAGTTAGTGATCTTAAGCGTGAGTTCTGAGCCCGACAGTAGTTAGTAATTGAAGTACCCGCGATGGTAGCATTAATTTAATTAATCTTTTGTGAATTTTGGATTGCTTAGCAAACTGCAGCTTCAGGTATCAGTGAACAGCAATGGCGAAAGAAATTAACTTTTATAATAATAGCTTGGGAAATTTTGTAAGCATATCAAAGAACCTAATTCAGCTACAAAATTTTCCGCCTGAAAACGTAAGCCAAAGTCGACTCGGACAAGACGGAAGGGATCGGTAGGATAAAAGGAATGCATGTAGGTTTATGCATAGAAGGGAATTACAGATGCTTACCATTCATACGGAACAAAATGAGATCAAAAATGGAGAAAGGCATAAGGCTAAAAAAATAATCACTGCATGAAACATGATGAGGTGGAAGGGAAGATTATGCTAATCGAAATTGGCATAAAATGACAAATGGCGATAAAAGTGAGTGAATTAAGGAATTTGCGAGTCACACGATCTAACTTTTCCAGAACCAGTATGCGATTTCAAGGTTTTGAATGAAACCACTACCTTGCGGTAGGGAGACGGTTGCTGCCGCAACCAGTGGACTGGAAAGTGGCATCACCACTCAAATAATTTTCATTCGATCCTGAATGCTGCATGGATTCGAGAACAGGCGTCAGTTGGCCAGAACATACCGGACTGCCATTGCCATCGTCTTCTTCAAGTCGAGTGAAGACCTCCTCATTGACTGCATGCGAGAGAGCTAGCTGACGGAAGCGTCGGAGCTTCTCTTGGAGAACAGCTTGGTTTAGCGAAGGGCCTGGAGCAAAGAAAAAATACAGGAAATTTTCGGCTAAACGCGTCGATAAGTACAGTTTGCCCGAAAGCTCATAAAAAATGGCTGAAATATGGTTTAAAATAGCAAAATTGTCTAAGAGAGCTTTTAATACCAATAAGAATGGTAAGTAGGTAATGCGTGTTGCTTTTAAGTATTTTGAACGTGCACGTATAAAACTGTATTTCTTGTCGAGGGCTCTGTTCGCGATTTGAATAACGAATTTATCGTTGACTAATGGGCAAAGGTCCAAAAGGTGGGGCCAACGGCTTTTGCTCTCACCGAACCATGAAAATGAGAAAAACTATAGGTCGCTGGCAAAATATAAGTTAAGGGAGAGAAGAAGAGGTCTCCACATACCTATGTAGCTAAGGAGAACGGGGAGGAAGACAAGGCCGATTAGGGCCCCAAAAACGACAATTCCCAAGTACATGCGGAAATAAAAGATCTCAAAGAGACGAGATTTCGAGAAAGCTAGCACGACGATGCCACCCAGTTTTGTCAGCGTGATGCCACGAAGGATCTATACGAAAAAGAAAGAGGTATGTAACAATCACATAGCCGGCTGGAATTGGTAAAAGGAACATTTTAAAAGACCGAACTTACGGAACTGCCCATTTCCGCCAAAGATTCACGTGCTCTTTCCATGCGAGTGGGCCGCAAGCTGACAGTATAGGCGCGGACGATGTGGGCACAGAACTCGACAGCAATGCCGGTGCACTAGTGAAGAAAAAGGAAGACGAGAATTCCTTGAAATCGCATGTCACTTAGGGGCGAAATGCGATACGCCAGACAGTTTTCCGGATAATGATTAGTAAACTTGAATGTGTTCAAGTAAGAGAGACAGTACAAACTAGAAATGCCTAAAACTGGTAGTGGAAATCGGGAGACGAATACAATTCCACAAGCGGCAGTCTTAATGTTGGACGCCGAAAATCTTCGTACAGGAGGTTGTGAGGCGTATGAGCATTGCTTAAATCTGAGTCATTGTAAAATTTTCAAACGAAAGTCGAATAGATGTAGGTCAGTGTTCGACGTGGGACCTGACATTTGCCAACAGCAACAACAGAATAGAATGCTAGATTCGAGTAGAAGCCCACAGCTTCTAATAAGGCCGTAGACTACGCACTATCTCACCCGGATGGAATAACCTTTGCGTTGCTCCATGGCACCGGTTGAATTGCCTTTCCATCGGCGTCGGATGGACTGTTTCATCACCAACATTAAAAGGTAACAGCGGACGAATTACGTCGAATGGCATGCGAAGCTTTCTCTGCATCAAAGTTCCCGCAGGAGAGACACCGAGTGGAGCGTTCGGGTTTGGGGTGCCCGATAGTTCAGCAGGAGTGTTTCGAGAACCTCTTCTGTTGTCCCCTCCCCTTTTGACTTATGGAGAGCCCGCTTGAACGTGTCGACGAATAGTTCAACCTGTCCGTTGGACTGCGGGTGATATGCTTGCAGAATCGTGCGAAGGCGGCTGATGTGAACTGCCCTCCATTATCGCCCACGAACGTTTCAGGTCAACCAAATCTGCTGAAGAGTCACCGAAGAGTGTTGATTGTGGTTCCGGTTGTCGTGCGTTCCATGTGAAAGACTTCCGGCCATCTGCTGCATGCGTCGAAGGTAATATGGAAGTTCTGGCCATTGATCGGTCCAGCGCAATCGATGTGGGCCCTGGACCACGGGGCTTGTGGGACAGGCCATGCCTTGAGTGTGGTCTTCGTTGGCGCCTTGGATGCGAAGGCATATTTGGTGCATGAGCGGGCCAGCTGTTCCAATCGTTGATCCATGTGGGGCCAGTACACATAACTGCGAGCAAGAGCCTTCATGCGGCTGATGCCCGAATGTCCCATGTGAAGTTGCCTCAGGACCATTGGTTGCAGTTTCCGTGGAACAACGACACGTTCATAGAACAGGATACAGTTATAAACGGTGAACAGATAACGTCGTTATGAATAGAACTGCTGCAGTTATCCAGAAAGCTTTGCGGGCCACTGAGTGCGATGGTACTTAATGGCTTGTCTCAACAGTTGATCCTGTTGTGTTGCATTTCTGGTTTCCTCAAAAGTGACAGGGAGTGTGCGAATGGAATCCCTAAACAGTCTGTGAACCTCTGACTCAACGGAGACGGACATGATGACTCTTTCCCCAGGTTCCTTGGTCCGCGAGTTGATTAAGCGCGAGAGTGCGTCTGCCTGGCCCATTTTTGTAATAGACTGGTACCAGCAGCAGCAGCAGCATGGACATCCAGCACTGAAGACGGTTTGCCGAGTAAACAGGAATGCCTTCTTACGAGCCGAAAATTGCGAGAGGCTAATGGCCCGTTAGAAGGGTGAAATGGCGGCCATAAAGCATCTTGTGGAACTTCTTCACGGCGAAGATAATGGCCAAGGCCTCCTTCTCGATCTGTCTGTAATTGTGTTCTGCAGACCTTGCTGCGGGAAAAATAGCCTTTTCTGTATTGCTGGGGAAGACGTGTGAAATTACGGCGCCAATTTCATAGTTGGAGGCGTCCGTTGCAACGAAAATCTTCAGATCGGGGTTGAAGTGTGTGAGCAGTAAAGCAGAGCTCAACATTGTTTTCACTTCTTCAAAGGCCTGCTGACATTCATGCGACATCTTGACATCTTTCTTGAGTAGTTTATTCATCGGATGATGAAGGCGGTGTATACCCGGAAGAAATGAGCCGCAGTGACTCAAGAGACCAAGAAAGCGCGTAAGGAATTTACGCTCTTTGGTGGAGGCATGTGATTGATGGCATCGACGTTATCTGGATCTGGGTGACGACCGTCTTGGGCGATTATAAAAACGAGGTATTTTACAGACGGCATGAAAAAATTGCACTTGTCAAGACGCAGGCGGGAGCCATAGGCCTGAATCTGACTGAGTATAGACTCCAGGCGTTGCAACAATTTATCTGCATTTGGGCCAGTGAAAATGATATCATCCAGATAGGTAGCGGCTCCCTCAGTGCCCGCCAGCATGGTGTCCATAATTTGCTGGAAAATGACGAGAGTGGTCTTAACACCAAATGGCAAGCGGGTGAACTGGAACAAACCGCGGTGAGTGTTAATAGTCAGAAGCTCCCGGGATTCTTTGGTTACCTCGATTTTGAGATATTCATCAGATAGATCAAGTTTGGCGAAACAAGTTCAACCATTTAACTTAGCAAAAAGATCTTCAGGCACCGTAGGGGATACTGAGGTGTGTCCACGGCGGTACTGAGACCGGTAGAGAAATCAGCACAGATTCGAGCTTTGTTCATAGCCTTCTTGACGGCCACAATAGAGGCGGACCATGCAGAGTAATTAAATGGCTGAAGCACACCAACTTGCTGAAGACCTTAAGTTCTTGGTCGAGCGTTGTAAGTGCGGCATAAGGTACTGGTCGTTTCGGTCAGAACACAGGTTTCGCATTTGGTTGAAGACGTAGAATGACCTTCATCTTGGTGCAGAAACCATGACCGTCTCCTCCTGTAGAGTAGACATCAGCTTTGCAACCAGCTGATTCGATTTGGTGGGATTCAGCTAAGATGACTGCACACTAGTGCAAACACGATTAAGTGGCAATTCCAGAAGACCGAGTTTCTCGATTCAGTCAAGATCAAGTAAGTTAAGGTTCGGGCGGTTGGTGAGGTAGCATGTTCCCTTGAAGTGAATGCCATCAAAAGAAACGTCAAATTCAAGCTCGCTCGTGAGACGGAGGGTTCCTCCAGAAACATTCAGCGCCTTCTTGTTCGATGTGATCATCGGAGGCCATCCAATAATGTGCGAAATACGCTTGCAGATGAGTGTGATGTCTGAGGCAGTATCGAGCTGGAGGCGTGATGGTTTGCCATTGATAATAACCCCAACGTACTTTCTCCGCGCCTCAAACTCAGTCTTGAACGTGGCCAGAATGGAGTGCGACGTTGGACCGGAGTGGACTGACGAGCTTTTGGTACGCCTCATCCTCCTATACATACCTTTGATTTGGAGGGTTGGCCTGCTGGACGGTAATCTTCCTTGAGCCCTCACTTATGACATTTCTGACAAACGTGCTTCTTGAATGGACAGAAGCTAACGAAACGCCAATCACCACATTGCCAATATACTGTTGGTGGTTATCTGCGGGTCGATTCTTGGGACTTGTGTAGTGACATCGACTTTGTATGGGTGATAGCATGAACGCTGGTGGCGGCAAGTAAGGAACTGGGTTGTTCCAAAATGGCAGAATCATGTTAAAGATTCTTGAGCCGCTGACATTCGGCAGTCAATGCCTGTAGGGTGGAATCAGGGTCCTGCTCGATTTTGCTGAGCAGGCGGGTTATGATTTCAACATCGCGTAGTGACGGAAGAGCGCACACGAAGATGAGGCACTTAAATTGATCTTCATCTTTCCAGGCGGGCGTTTGAAATTGAGCCGTAATTTTCTGCATGTAAATTTGCTTATTTTTAAATCGGTTGACATATTTCGCTCATTATATACTGATTTTCAACCCTTTTTGTTTATTCGAACTTCAACAATGAGGTCACCAGCAAACGACGACGGTACCGTTTCGAAGGAAGTCAATTTGATCTACATTTTGAGACTCATTGAAACAATTATAATGAAGATAGTTGCAGTCTTCAGCCATTCGTTTGTGGTCTTCCGGTGTTATATAGTTTGTGTGCCCAATCTTATTCACGGTGAATGGAGGATATTTCTGCTGAAATTTTTGGAATTTCACTTTAAGAGTTGTTTAACGATTTCATCGAATGTGAAATAACAAGGGTTCTTCGACAGGAGCATGTCAGTGTACTGCTTGTGCTCTGTTGTGCCAAATTTGCGTAATAATAGGCGCACCTTCCATGCATCATCGGCTTTGGCAAATTCAACACGGAAAATATCTTCCCAATGGTTAAACCAAGTATCGAAAGTAACACCAGAATTGGGAGCGTAAATAAATTCAGGGATGCAAGCGGCAACTGCATCCGCTGACGTGGACTGTTTCCACAGAGGATTCTGGATCGTGAAAATGCAACCTGAATTGTAGTATCATGGGTTCCATCATCTTCAAGTGGGCTGCCTCGAACTGAGCCTGTTGTTGCTGCAAGATAGACATTAATTGCTTCGCGGAAGCAGACATAGGGAGATCTGCGTCGCCAATTGTTATGATTTTGCCTCAAGCCTTGATGGTCGCCATCCAACAACTCAAACTGATACACGGAAGAAGAATTGATATACCAATTCGGAACAATTTTTAAAGGTGCCCGGGGTACAGCTGAATGACATTTATTTCTTAAATAAAGAAAAAGATTGTTTGCTCACCTGAATCTTTTCTTTATGGATTCGAACCGCGAATTGATTGAAGCTTGGGTCTCCGATGGCAACTCAGAAAGTCGATATATCGCTCAGGCGACTGCATACAGAGCCCTTCGCAGTCACCTACGGGCTAGCATTACGGCTGCCTGATTGCCTCCTACCTGCTATAAATATTGCCTTTTGTTGCCGCTTTTATCGCTGATGGTGGACTCGAGTAAAATCCAAAGCTCAGACAAGATTCTGGCGAGCGAACAACCTTCTTTACTTACACATGCACCTGGAATGCGAACATTCTTCTTAAATTTTTTTATTATTTTTACCAGCAGGCACGAGAAAACGCTTTAAGAGTTCAGGTCTCCAAGTTCCACTACATTTGAGTAGAAGAACTGCATATAAAAAATTATGAGACACTTTGGGCAGATAACGATATGCGCCCCACCAAAGGCGGCCAAAGGGAAAGGAGGAAATCGAATTACCACAACGAGGTTGACCAGCGAGACTGCGTTTAGTCCAATGTCCCAGAGAGCCATCAAAGCCAGAAGACTGAGATCGATACATGAAACGCCGAAGAGAATGATAAGGGTGGCGGCAAAATCAAGGCCCAAGAGGAGCCACGTGATCACAGCGATGGCAGTAATGCAAGCGCAGAGTTGCTGTGCCGTCTCAGACACTATATTGAGGTACTGTTCGTAGAAGACATAGAAGACGCTAGATAGGAAAGGAAAAGAAAACAAACACGGCAATTTAGAACAAGGAGGCCCAGTAAAACAAAACAGGCAATATCCACTAGTGAGACCTCTGCTAAATTCGTACGACTAAAGGAGGAACAAGGCTAACACTTTCTGGAAATCCAGATTACAACCCAGCATGAATATAGTTCAAAAAGCGATGGATGTTGGTCATGCAAGTACTACCAGGACTAAAAACGAAGACTTAAATAACAATTACGGGATAAGTTATCACCATAAGCTAGTTCATAGGCAGAGTTTAAAGACAAAAAGAGAAGCCCGTATTCCGCCTTGCGAGTAGAGTATATTGATGTAAAATTTCCCCTTGAAGCAAAATATGCCGCCGTTTTCTGTTTGGCTAGGGGTAACTGAAACTACCGACAGGAACTTAAGCACAATATTATGCTCCACGCAAAATGACATTAGCTGCATTTATAGAGCTGAAAGCTGTTGACACGGCCTCTGGTTTTGTTTAGCATTAAGGTTAACAATTTAGCAAATAACTCGATACTAACGAGGCGAGTAAAAATGATTTTGTCCTACTGCGGCCACAATGGGTGTATGCGTTCTGCGAAACTGTGCGGAACACCGTCTCCTGATGACCAAAACCTTCTTCCACCTTCCAACGCGGCGCTGGCAGCTGCTGGATTATGTTCTCGTCCAGAGGCGAGACCGGCAGGATTTCCTAGTGACCAAGGTGATCCGCGATTCCGATGGTTGGACGGATCACCGCCTCGTAATCTCCAAGATGAGGCTCCAACTTAAACCCGGACGAAGGCCCCAAGGTAAGCGACCGCCAGGTAAGTTAAATACACGTTTCGTAAATTTTACTGCTCACTGTTCTGACTTCAGCAACCAATTAACCGAGAAACTGGAGGATCTGCACGCTCCAGCCGATAACGCCCCCGTGGAGACACGATGGTGTTAACTGCAAAAAGTCATCCAGTCCACCACCCTCGACGTCCACGGACGTGCACGCCGTCACCACAAGGACTGGATTGAAGACCATGACGCCGACATCAGCAACCGACTCGCCGAGAAGAATCAACTACACAAAGCCTACATGGACCTTCAGACTAACGCCACCATAGCAGCCTTCTTTAAATGCCACCGGCTTGTACAGCAAAGACTGCGGGAGATGCAGGACATCTGGATGGTCCGAAAGGCTGAGAAAATCCAAGAGTATGCGGACCACAATGAAATGAAAAACCAAACGGTGGAAGCACAATAGCCGGGTCCAGATAAAAAGCTATTGTTTTGGCTACTTAAAAGCTTATAGTAGGTTGTCTTGTAAAGCAAAAGTTCACCGAGCTGACCGTGGGACAATGGGGACAATTATTTACAGTTCTTTCATTTCACCGGGCTGACCGTGGGACAATGGGGACAATGATTTACAGAATTTTCAATTGGGACAATTATGTACAGAGCTTTTGTTCCCTTGGATGCCTACCATTTCTTTTTCATTTTGTACGGGTTATTTTCACCTCATTTAAATTTTTATGTTAATTTATACATTTCGGTTTGTAATTTAATTTCACCGTTTTTCGTGCTTTTTTGTTATTCTAATTCCCCACCCATAAAACTCCTATTGCCAGGGTTGGCGTAAGACAGGCTCTCGGGTTTAAGCATTTATTCTGGGACCCGCCTATTGTGCATTCACCTGAAAAACTTCTCCAAAGCTATTAATGCCATCTACGGCACCTAGCATCAAGGGAACCGCAACGCTGCTCAGCTCTGACGGCACAATACTTCTGACAGAAAAATCCCAAATTCTGAAGAGCTGGGCCGGGGGACTAAAAAGGGTCCTTAATTGCTCATCAGCCATCTCCGATGCTGCTATTGACCGGCTCCCTCAAGTGGACACGAACAATGACCTCAATCTCCCGCCGTCCCTACCAGAAACCATCCGGTCCATGCAACAGATTTCAAGTGGGAAAGCACCGGGATCCGACGCAATACCACCAGCGGGTTCCGGTCGCTAGCGGAACTCACAACAATATTCCAGGAGGTGTGTGCCAAAGACAAGCTCCGAAGTCTTTCAAATACGCGACAAGCGTCCATCTCTAAAAGCGGAAGGGGAACCGGCAACTGTGTGATTACCACAGAGGCATCTCGCTGCTCAAACTCGTCGGGAAGATCTTCGCCCGTATCCTTTTCAATCGTCTGAACGGTCACCTAGAGCAGGGCCTGCTCCCGGGAAACCAATGTGGCTTCCGACGACACCGCGGAACAACCAACATGAGCTTCGCCGCCCAACAGCTGCAATATAAGTGCCAGGAGATACGAACCCACCTTTAGACTACCTTCGTGGATCTGACAAAAGCCTTTGACACGGTGAATCGTGACGGACTGTGGAAAGTCATGCAGAAATTCGGCTGTCCTGAGCGGTTCACGCACATGGTGGGCCAGCTTCATTACGGGATGACGGCGCGCGTCACTGACAACGGGACGGTATCCCAAGCATTCACAGTGACCAACGGAGTGAAGCAGGGCTGCGTACTGGTCTTCACACTATTCACTCTCATGCTCTGATGGACGCCTACCGTGATGAACACCCTGGGATTCGCATCGCCTACAGAACTGACGGGGACTACTCAAAAGTCGGCGTATGAAGGCCCCGACTCGTGTGTCTACGGCTACAGTCCATGACATGCTCTTCGCGGACGACTGCGCCCTTAACACCGTGACGGAGGAGGAAATGCAATGGAGCATGGATATCTTCACCGCAGGCTGCGCCAACTTTGAATTTACAATAAATACAGCCAAAACGGTGGTCATGCACCAAACCGCCACCCAGCGCGAAATACAATGCCCCCGAATCAATGACAACGGCGCTCAACTCAAAAAATGTGGGAAAATTCGCTTATCTGGGAAGCACGCTATCACGCAACACGAGAATCGAAGAGGTTGCTTAATGGATATCCAAAGTCAGACAGGCTTTCGACCGGTTGCAGGCCTCCGTGCGGAATCGCCATGGACGAAACTCGTTTACGGAGCGGAGACCTGGACCGCCTACTCGAGCCAAGCCAGGAAGCTGAATAACTTCCATATCATCTGCCTCCGCAGAATAATAAAGCTGAGATGGCAAGACATGATACCGGGCAAGGAAGTCCTGGAACGGATCGTAATCCTCAGCATCCACGCCATGCTGAGGCAACTGCAATTGTGATGGAGCGGCCACCTGGTGAGAATGGACGACGAGCGACTATCCAAACGACTTTGCTACGAAGATGTTGCTACGGGTGCTCATCGACAGGAAGGTCAAAAACGACGCTACAGGGACACTTTGAAGAAATCACTGAAGCCACTGCAAATCATTCCGACGACCTGGGAGGACCTTGCCCAGGATAGACCGGCACAGAGAAGATCAGTAACGACGGTTGCAGCAATCTATGAGGCCAACCGGATCGCCGCTGCTAAGGCCAAACGGGCGGCTCACAAGTCACAAGCACCGCGGATCAACAACGCCAATGTCCAAGCCCTGCCAATGTGCCTACGCTGTCATCGCACATTTCACGCACTAATCGGCCTGGTCGGACATCTTCTAACACAATGCGATAGTTCGACTGTCGATTTCGACGATGTCCACCGTACGCTCCACGTAAGGGTGGTGCAGAGACGGTAACTTGCGCGTGGATAAGTTTAAAGTGATAGTAGCCTTGCGCTGCAGCTACCGCACTCTCTCCTCATCCCCCACCTGAGCCCGGTGCCATGACAGAGTCAAGAAGACCGCAGATGGGAGATGGCACAGGTGGGTGGCGCGGCCAGAGCCGCCCCTGGGCGTACCACAACACCTGGATCGGATTCCACGGAGTGGGAATACCATAAAGGCCATATTAAGAAGGAGCCATTGCAACCTGAATCTCAGTCTACCAGTCAGCAACTCCACATTAAACTCACATTGGGCTGACCACGCGGTCCGAGTGTTCCCTTCAGTTGACAACCTTCCAAGCCACAGCCTTTACGCGCACAATTATAGTTTCAAGCGCGTCATATTGTTTATAGTGAGGAAAAATCGCCGAGCCATCGACCTCACTCTTTTCCCCACTCACACAATTAGACCACTGTCCAAGCCAGTCAGTTGTCTGATTTGGGAGTGGGCGCATTGGCTGACGGATCGGCGTACCAGTCTACGCGCGCCACAGCACGACCCGTAACGCACACATTCGGATTCACTAAATCAGGGGATAGGAAGGAGCCATCGCCGTCTGACTCCAAGTTCACTGGCCAGCCACTCGACACACACAGAACATACGCTTGGCCAACGACGTGGTCTGGTGTAAGCATCAGATTGGCAGCCTTCCAAGCCACGGTTTCTAGGAGACCATGATATTCTCAGGAACATGATGATGATGGTGAGGGTGCTGTCTATGTATTGGTGTAGGTAGTGTGCACTGATATGGCTTCGACTCCGGTGGTTTACCGCAGGTTTTTGTGGAGGCGCATGTGTCCTAATAGGTTCATGCGGTGTGTAAATGTGCGGGGGCCTTGAGGGCAGTGGATACAGCGATCTCTGCTGTGTGTGGATGCTCCGAGCACAAGTTCACCAGTCTCTGTCCGATGGATTCGCAAGTTACCGACCAGGCCGATTCATGAGGTGAATGTGCGGTCGCAATGAGGACAGTTTAGGAGAGAGTCCCCATCGCTGACGGTGGTGGTGGCGGCGGTGTTGGTAGAGGTAACAGGTGATAAGTATTGGGATGGGGTCTCTTTGATGGTGGGAGTAATGGCATTGATGCCAGGGGTGAGGGAGGGGGGGTCAGAAGGAGGGTTGGCAGAATTTGACGTCGAAGATGGAACTGTCGGATTGTTGGTGCATTGCGTCCGAAGATGTCCGACCAGGCCGATTCGCGCACGGAAGGTGCGTTGACAGCGCGGGCATGTTGGACGGGCCTGGGCATTGGCAGTGTTGGTCCGGGGCGCTGGTGACTTTCGTGCCGCTCTTTTGGTCTTGGCGGCGGCGATCCTGTTGGCTTCGTAGATTGCTGCCCCTGTCTTCACTGTTATCCTCCAAGTCGATCGATTCCGGGCAAGGTCCTCCCAGGACTCTGGGTTGATTTGCAATTGCTTCAGGGTGGTCTTCAGTGTCTTTGTAGCGTCGTACTTGACGCCCTTGTCGACGAGAACCCATGGAGACATCTCCATAGAAGAGTCGTTTGGGTAGCCTTTCGTCATCCATCCGCACAAGGTGACCGCTCCAGCGCAGTTGCAGTTGTTTCAACTGAGCGTAAATGCTGAGAATGCCTATTCGTTCTAGCACTTCCGTGACCGGTATCCTGTCTTGCCAACTCAGCTTTAGTATTCTGCGGAGACAGCTGAGGTGGAAGTGGTTGTGCTTCCGCGCCTACTTTCGGTAGATCGTCCACGTCTCCGCTTCATACAGCAGCGTCGGCAATATGACAGCTTTCTACATCTTGAGTTTGGTGCTGAGGTGGAGACCATGTCGATTCCAGACCAAATTTTGCATGCGTTCAAAGGCTTGGTTGGCTTTAGCGTTTCGATGGGCGATCTCATCGTCGACTTTGGTGCTCTCTCACAAACGACAGTTCGACCGTCGTAGTCCGACGATGTCCACCGTATGCTCCATGGGAAAGTGGAGCAGGGACGGTGACTTGCGCGTGATTTAGTTTAAAGTGATAGTAGACTTGCGCTGCATCTACCGCACTCTCCTCCTCCCACACAGGCCCGGTGTCAAGACAGAGTCAAGAAGACCGGCGACGGGAGAGGACGCAGGTGGCTGGCGCGGCTGGGTCCCATAAGTCCTAGCCACCCCTAGGCGTGCCACCACACCTCCGTGTTCGGCATTTGTTATGGGAGCGCAACCCGAATAACGCCTGCCGTGCCCTAATGTGGCCCCCGTATTGGTCCAACGCATCTACCAAGTGGCCCGTTTAGGGGGCACACACACGACAGTTCGACGATTTCCACCGTATGCTCCATGGGATAAGCGGAGTAGGGACGGTGACTTGCGCGTGATTTAGTTTAAAGTGATAGTAGACTTGCGTTGCATCTACCGCACTCTCTCCTCCTCCCCCACCTGAGCCCGGTGTCAAGACAGAGTCAAGAAGACCGGAGGCGGGAGAGGACGCAGGTGCGGCTGGTACCCCTAAGTCCTAGCCGCCCCTAGGTATGCCACCACACCTCCATGTTCGGCATTTGTTATGGGAGCGCAACCCTAATAACGTCTGCCGTGCCCTAATGTGGCCTCCATGTTGGTCCAATACATCTACCACGTGGCCCGTTTAGGGGGCACACACACGACAGTTCAACCGTCGTAGTCCGACGATGTCCACCGTATGCTCCATGGAAGGGTGGAGCAGGGACGGTGACTTGCGCGTGAATTAGTTTTAAGTGATAGTAGCCTTGCGCTGCAGCTACCGCACTCTCTCCTCCTCCCCCACCTGAGCCCGGTGTCAAGACAGAGTCAAGAAGACCGGAGGCGGGAGAGGACGCAGGTGGCTGGCGCGGCCGGGTCACCTAAGTCCTAGCCGCCCCTAGGCGTTCCACCACACATCCATGTTCGGCATTTGTTATCGGAGCGCAACCCGAATAACGCCTGCCGTGCCCTAATTTGGCCCCCGTGTTGGTTCAACGCATGTAGTACGTCTGAAATCTTGGCGCTTGTGTTTCGGGGGGGGGAAGGGGGGGGGGGGGGGGGCAGGTCATGTACGTAGTACACACAGACGAGGACACCAGCAGTTGCGCCCACTTCCGCATCAGACTACTGATCGGTTTGGACGGTGGTCTGATTGTGGGGTGGCGAAGAGGGTGAGGTCGACGGCTCAGCGCATTTTCCACACTATAAACAAGCTGACGCGCTTGAACCTATTACGGTGCGCTAAAAGCATTGGCTTGGAAGGTTGCCAACTGACGGGATAATTCGGACCACGTGGTCAGACCAGTGTGTGTTTTGTGTGGAGTTGCTGATTGGCGGACTGAGAGTCAGGCTGCAATGGCTCCTTCTAAATGTGGTTATTATGGCACTCCCAGGAGGTTGCTCCGGCCGTACTAGCAACCTGCATCCTCTCCTGCCTCCGGTTTTCTTAACTCTGTCATGACACAGGGCTCAGTTTGGGGAGGAGAAGAGAGTGCGGTAGCTGCAGCGAAAGTCTACTATCACTAAAAACTAATTAACGCACAAGTTACCGTCCCTACACCACGCTTCTGTGGAGCATACGGTGGACATAGTCGAACTAACTTGGAGGGGGGGGGGAGTTGCAGATCGCTGACCCGTCGAGTCAGTCACTGACAGCCTCGGTTTCATTGTTGCAGCGTTAGGGACAGCACATTCCTCTTGAGGGTCTTCGTGCTATCGACCCCCGTAGGCTCACCTGCAGCCTTTAATTATGTTGACAGTCAGAGTACGACAATTTCTGCCCTCCAAAAGACAAGAGACATGAAGGGCTCCCGAAACGGCAGCACCATTGAGTCAGACAAGAACGGAGGTAGACCCCGTGTGTGGTGGACAGTTTACGGTGATTTTATTCCACGTAAAAAGTTTGCCTAATTCAACCGGCCACAGTTGGAGTCCGCTATCCAAGCTTGGAGACCCTGGGCGGCGAAGGACATCAACATCCTCGAAAAGGTCCAAAGGCGAGCAACCAAACTTGTCCTTGGACATGGCTCACTGCCTTATGAAACACGGCTGTCGAGTCTCAATCTCTTTCCCTTGCACTATAGACAGCTTCGGTGGGACCTGATACTAACATTCCGTATACTACGCATCCAGGACTGTTGTCTCGTGCCAGGGGATTTCTTCGAGTTAGCAAAAACAACGAACTTGAGAGGTCATCCTCTCAAATTACTTGTGACTGGAGCAAGGCTAGACACTCGGAAGTACTTCTTCTCCAAAGGAGTAGTCGAAGCTTGGAATAGTCTTCCTCTGGATGTTGTAATGTCGGACTCCTTGGAGGTTTTTAAGCGAAAGTTAGATCGATATAATGGTGCAAACTACAACACTAACTGAAAGCTGCAAGTGTGACGTCAGAAAGTACGGCATTTATGATACTACTAGTTATATTTGAGTAACATTTCCTTGTTTGTTATTTTCGTTCGAGGGCTTGCATTCTCCCATTATTCCCATGCTGGGGTCCTCGAGGTCTTCGATGCTTAACTTATTCACACACCTTGGTGACACCGTGAGTATTCGCATCAGCTGGACCTGGCGACCGTCGTCCATGAGGTGTATGAACGTTATCCCCTGGTTCGAACCGCAATGGACCGAGGATGATCTGGACATCTATTTCAGCCTTTGAAATCCCTCAACGGACGCTGCAATCAGCAATGGAGCATCATGTGACCTCAGAAATGCCCCCCGTTGGACCCCCCCCAAGGGCGACAGTTTTTTTCTCCTAAATATCACCGGGAGTTTTTTTTCACTGTCTGCTCTTTTTCAACTTTGTTCCACTTTGTTAGCCTCGCCAACATATCGATATACTATTTTTTGATACCACAACTCGCATGTACAAATAGGGAATTCAAAGGTGACTCACCTACATCTCCCTCAAATATACTGATACTGATACTGAACCGTTCGAATAGCGGATGAGAAAGAGATAGAAAGAAAGAGAGAAAAGATAGGGTAGGAGCGAATCCACGCGACCATTCCAAAATATATTAAATCTAACTAATGTGACCGCGTAGGAATTTGGTACTTACATTTTAAATATAGACAGAAGCTGTTCAGCTTTTTTCCGGAGCGAAGGCTGCTACAACTCTGCATGTATCCTATAAATATTCTACAAGAAGTTACATTAGGGGGGGGGTGTGGCAGTGGAGGGTGGGCAGCAACATCAAATTGCGTCATTTGATGAAGTCTACAGACTGCAGGTAAGTTTCTGAGACAGGAGGCATCACTTTCGAGATTTTTGGCGTACTAACTTCAAGCAGGTAAAATAAGTTTGATTAGGAAATCTGGAACATAAATAAAGTACTTACGAGGGTTTTTAGCCTTCGAATACGACAGTGACTCTCATCACGCAGAGGGTAGCTTGATGAACTGTGCCTGAATGTGATTGGCAAGGACGATTTCAAAAACAACTACCTTCCATTTTCGGACAATTTGAATTGTGTTTTGATGGTAAAAATAGATCCAATCGACAGACTTTGGTATAGTAATAACACCGGCATAGTCTCCAAATAAACAGCACAACACGGCTGGTCACGCTACCATGACGGAACAAAACTTCACACGAAAGTTTATCGGCATTGAGGACACACCGGTTATCTTAATGTTAGCAATCTAACCAGTAGAAGCGATTATCGGGCGTGGCGGCCGCACTTAGCATATCTTCGTTGGGAAAAAGTGTAGACTGGATGCCTGGTCGAGTCAGCGAAATGACCACCTCGTGCGTTAACACATTTGGTGCGACAGTCAGTTCACCCAAGTGACTGCCCCAGCTCTGCGTACCGCATGCATTACTACGTTCAGTGATTGGGAAGACTTCGGGAGTCACAGGAGCATCTCGCAAGAGCGAACGGAAAACGATGTGATTGCGGAAAATAAGGCTAAGAGAAAAGTTTTAAAATTTACCTATAAGGGAAAACAATGTTGCGTCTGATGACAGTGGAGGCAGTTCGGTTGTGACGCAAGTCATTCCATGACTGTGTGATATTCTCAGCAAGTTCTCTCGCACGCCGAATGGCCACTATATAGTCCTGTGGGTCGCGAAGGACAGTGTGGTAGGTCATGAAGTAGTTGGCACCAACAAGCACCTTTGACGACGAATTTTGAACTGGGCTAAGAAGCTCCACGGCAGTGCTGTAAGCAGCCTTCCCACTGAGATGGATAGAAAAAGTCAACCAGTTAATAGTTCAAAAAACGAGTGTAAATTACGATCAATAATTGGTAAAAAAGCTGCTCGCGCACATGAAATCGAAAAAGCGTACATTTAACTGGACTAATTGTAAGATTGCATACACGATTGAGGCGAGTTGGAAGTAAAAAATTGTCTAAATAGAAGCCATTCACTGTGCGCATTGCAAATACCGAAGTCAAAAATCTGGAACAGGACCCAGGAAACGATACCGAATGGTCTTGTTTATCGATTAAGCTAGTAAAGCATGTTCATTTGCCTAACACGAAATGGCCTCACTTGACTTTATACGAAAACCGACCGCAAACGGTTAGAATATATACTGATTAGTACATGGCTATTCTATTGAATGGCAAGGTTTCCAGAGAAAGCTCACCTTCCATTTTAAGGTTATGGTTCAGGCTTATCAGCCTACGGCCAAATGTAACTAATCTTTACAACGTTTGGGGTTTTATAGCCGAGGTTTAATCAGATTCGGGAAGAAGGGACATGGAAATGTTGTATGCCTAACACAGTCTGGAGGAGATTGAAGTTTAAATTACTTTACCATAACGAAATTCTGAAGAACCTGGCTCATCGTGATAAAAAATTGATGTGGATACTTGTCACGATGCGATTAAACAGGCAGAATGGACTCGGAATTCAAAGAGCAAAGCGTAGTCAGATCGACCAATTAGAAAAAAAAACAGAAGCATTTACTTTCCGATTATTAAGGCACAGAGTAGCCAATCGAAAGGAAATTGTGGAGGAATACAGTTGTGCAATACTCCGAAAAGAAAATGTTAAGGTGAGTTTCAGATAGGAAGAAGCAAAATAGAGAGGGATGGGAAGTAGTCGTAAATTTTTCTATATTACAGTGCCCAAAATCGGGTAAAGCACATTACTCTGGTTTCTACGCGTGTAATTAGCATTGACAACGCTTAAATCTCCCAACAGTTAGACGTCTGTGAAATGTCTTGTGTAAGCATACGCTCGACCAGCGCAGAATTGACCAACTGCTTCGGCCATTTCGAGGCTCTCAGTAAGAGCTGCCTTTGTCCGACAGCCGCAGTTTTGAGAAGAGCGGGGAGTTTCGCCAACAAAGAGGGCAGTGCGATTAATGCAGTTGAACTAGCAGACCAGACTACTCATAGGCTGTAAGGTAACAATATGCATAGGCTGTAAGGTAGCAATATGCCTAGGCCCGAAATACCAGAAATAAATGTGTCCGAGGTTAATTTTTAAAATTTTCCGAGCCTAATATCCTACGCAAGATCGGAAGTAAATTTCGTTTCAAGTTTTCCTCAAAACAGACGTACAGGTATTCCACAAATCGACAAAAAGGTCCTCTTAAAAATTCTCATCGATTGCTTCGATTATACCCTCTTCTCCAACGTTCAAGTTATTATCATAACAGAGTAGATTTTCAATGTGACGAACGTTCATCTACATTTTGGTCGATGACCAGATCCTTGGAAATGTTGTTATAGTCAAATACAAACAGATTCGCAAGTTTCCAGTTTCCATTTGAAAAAAATAATTTTTCGGAGACTTTGAATGAGTTTGAGAACCGAGTTTAAATGGCTGAACCATTCTCCAACTACAAAATTGTCCTGGGATTTCGCCATGTAGGGGATAGTATAGGCGAGATAATCGTCTAGCAAACCAAAGAATAAATCGGAGACTGCAAACTCGCGATTGTAACCTGATTGTTGGACAGAGTGTGCAATCCAAATTTGATATCCGGATATATTTACCGATTGCAAGTAAAATTGTCATGACGCTTTTTTATGTCCAAAATTTTTTTACTATGCACGAAGAAGCGTTAAAATGCGACATGATACCTGACCAAGAGTAACCTCATTAAGAATTACTGAAAATGGTACTTACCCTTTTGGACAGGCGCGATCCGGATTCTGTCGTAGGAAAAAAGGCAGGTATTGAGTAAAGTTTTCAGGAGACGGGCGTCGATCGGATACGGGACAAGATGTACAGTTGCCTACGGTGTCAGATGGAGGACAGAAGGTTGTCGAGTCATTGCTGTAGACTCGGCAGCATTGGTAGGTTAATGGCGCGTCGGTCCAGTCGAAAAAGTCATCTACCCAGGAGGTCGCGGGAGAGGTCACGTAATAGCTAGGAATGCGTTCATTTAGAAAGCAATTGAAATAAGTACAAATACGATGCAAGTTGGCGAACGCAAAAATACAAATAAAATGCTCTGTTGAAAAGTAAATAGTAGGCACTATGTTTAACTTACTATTCAGGAAATTTTGACGCAAAATTAATCTGTGCCAGAAGGGAGGAATTGGAGCACTTGACACTATTGCAAACATTATTCTGGCCATCCAGTGTGTTGTAGGGGTGGCCATGGGTCACAACAAAGTATACCGGCGGCCCCACAGCGAGATATTTTGCCACGGCGTCAAAATAGTCCAGCTCATATGATCCCAAGGGCATGGCAAGACGTTGATCAAGACCGATTTTGAGATTGGTGGGGATAATTGCGATGCAAAAACAGATCCAGGCGAAGAGTATGATAAGAAGAAGAGGGCGAATGAACCTGCCCAAGATACAGGGTGCCAACACACCAGCTACGAATCGATACAACCAAGGCCCATTGGAACCTGTTGAGGAAATAGAATAAACACCATTTGGTAGGGAGGAGATGGCTGTGTTTACATAGTAGCAGATGTGAAGGTGTTCGACACGTGTAGATAACGGTAAGAGGATGAACGATTGGGAGTTGTTGGCACTGGTTCGACGTACCCCAGGCCCGCGCGACTGCCATATTCATTAGGTATTTTGTATTAGCTTGAATTTGAGGATGGCTACCTCCGTCATTGTAGATTTCGTTAACTGTAAATTCCATGCAAGATTGTTCCGAGACTCTTGACGTCCAGCAGCTTAGTGGATTCATTAAAATGTTCCTAAATAAACGCTTTTGCTAAATTTACCCCTGAGCGCTCGGAATGATTTGAATATCGAACAGTCATCTCAAACAACATTAATAAACTATCTATACAATGCGAATGCTCTAGGGAAATCGACTCAGCCTCGTAATGACAGAGACGATGAGCAAATTGGTCGGTTCCAGGAGCTGCGTATCTGGAATAATTTCCAGTCACTTCACCCTCAACCTCCATTTGAAGACAGCTTACATTTCGCAACATACTATTGACAAACTGTCAGCATTTCACTCGTGATGATAGCACCCAACACAAACGTTTGAATAAATTTCAGAATCGAGACTGAAAATTTCGCAAATTAACCTCTTACAAAATAATAAACGACAGTGTAACATTCCAAATGAAGTTGTTGTGCAGTAAAATTGGAAAAGGTTGACAGAAGCTTCAACTGTTCGAAGATTCAAGTGAATAATACGCTTACCTTAGCGATCTCTTTCTCGTTCCTTCACAGAAAGCACTTAATTGTACTCTCGGTACAGTTTTAGCATAATATCCGCATCAGGAGCATTCAGAAGTGATCAGTAGATTAAAAAGGCACATTTGGCTAATAAATTTTGACGTTACACAGTTACATCCTGTAGTTGATGGTCTTCGGCTGAAATTGCCATGTAGAGGTATAATGCAAATTTACGTTACACCTAAAAAAATTAGACGAAGATTAAAGGATCACTGCCAAAAATAGCCTCTCCCAGTCCCATTCCAACGTTGCTAGAAAGATCCCAAAGCCCCTCTACGGGCCTTGGCCTGGCAAATTTCTTGGCAGAAACGCCAATTTATGCGCAACATAAAAAGACATCTTAATAATAGTAAAATACGAGTCCCAGGTAGTAGATCAAAAGTAAGAGGCGTTCACCGATGCACAACCGCAGTCGGTATTTGAGTGGTGGGTGCGTAGAGCGTTAGACTTCTGCCAAACAGGTCGCCAGTTCGAGCCTCGGGCGCTGCAGCGCCTGGGGTTGGGTATGGCTGGCTGATGACGCTAATAAGCCCGAAATGGCCATTCAAGTTTCCCTTGTCTTTGTCGGTAATATCATTCTGCCTATATTACTAGCTGCTCTGTGCCTGCTGGCGGGGCTCTAGAGTTAGCGCCTGGGGTTGGGTATGACTGGCTGATGACGGCTAATAAGCCAGAAATGGCCATTCTGGTCTCCCTTGTCTTTGTCGGTTCCACTATAACAACATATGCTACATGTCGCTATGCGACCGCCTGCGAGGGCTCTAGTCTGAGCTCCACGGTACAACGGAACATACATGTTCCTTAAGCAGATCGGTGAGCAAAAAACTATCATCATATACCCGATCGCAACCGACAAAACAACGAGCCCGTGGCTCAATGATAGAGCGTTCGACTCAATTACCAAAGGTCGCGGGTTCGAATCCCAGGTGTGTCACACTTGGGATTGGGTATGACTGGCTGATGACGGCTAATAAGCCAGAAATAACCATTCCGGTCTCCCTTGTCTTTGTCGGTTCCACTATAATATATGTATATATATATATATATATATATATATATATATATATATATATATATACGTTTAAACCCAAAAAAACCCTTTCACCAGTTGAACATGAAAACGTAAATCAACCTGCCTTCGCCAGACAACTTGCACGGAGCAACCGGACAGCGGCTGTCGGTATGTCCCTCCTGGGCGTATACGTCACCTTCGAGTGAGGTGCTGCCTCCAATAGGTTCTATCAGGGGAGCCCGATCATTAGATTCATCGGTTTGTGTCGGAGACTCGGAGTTCAGTTTAAAGCAACAGCAAATGTCCCACTTCCGCAACTAAAAAAACAGCATATAAAAATTGGCACTTAAAAGAGAAAAAATGGGCAACAGCGATTAAAAAGCTCCGAACCGAAATTGCATGACTACCCCATTTTAATACACCAAGACATTACAGCTAAATGTTTGCATGGTAAAATCTGAACTGCGTAATTAGCTGCTGTAAAAATAGCCGCAAAATACAAATACTATTAATCATAAACTTGATTGTAAGACCTAAAAATGCCGAAATTGAGTACGGACCAGGAGGAAAACAGTACTAGAAATGGGTAGAGTTGGCGGCCATATTCTGAAGCCAGAGAAATCCAATGTCCCAAAATGTGTACTCATTTGACAAAAAAGCAAAAGGATTAGTTCCTCTTCATATATCAGTGACACGAAATTTCGGAGGTTAAGTAAGATTTCAACAACGTTCCCTGTGGAAAAGAGAACGCTGATTTTGAAAGTTAAGTTCCGCCGATCGCCAGAATAAAACAAAAGCGTGAATTTCGTTGGAAAGTACAGGCGGTGACGACACAGTGCTGCCACATGACCCAGTCTGGCAAGCGCTAAATTTTCTAATGGTCGCTAAACAAAACGATTTTCTAAGTACTACCTCTGTGTACAAAGTCTTGTCCACATCTAAAACATAGGCAGCCTGAATTAGAAACTAGGCTCGAAAATTCAGGCAGAAACCCTTAGAATTTTAAATCTATATCACTTAACTTAAACTACCAATAGCTTAGAAAGTTGGCAAGCAGAGGTCCACTGAATAATATGCGTAGAGTGAATTAAATAGTTCAACGAAAGACCGAATTCTAGCTAACGAGCTCATGCAAAAGAACACGAGTGATGCCGATATAAACAAGGTATCTAGCTAAATTAAAACCAATATTAGGTGTCAATCAAGTTAGAAAAGGAGACGAAGAAGGGCAACAGAGACTAACCCGAAAGTCCAGTTAACTGAGTGATGCAGAAAGCTTAGATGAGGTTGGTTTTAAAAAGAAGGCCACTTTTAACGACTGAAGTCTGTCCGAATCTATATTCCAAGATTAGACAAAAATCAAAAATTCACAAGGTCTTCCGGTGCGACCGATTTTGAACATATACTATACGACAGTTCCGTGGTCATTGCCGGCGATGTCCGATGCGGGTGCAGGATGACGACTCGCACGTGAATTAGTTTATAGTGATAGAAACCTGTGCTGCATCTACAGCACTCTCCTCCGCACCCACCTCGCCCGGTCGAAAAGATTGGAGGTGGGATCGGACGCGGGTGGCTGATATGGAGTGAAGCTGTGCCTATGTGTGCCAACAATACCTTCACCTTCCAGGTAATTCGGGCTCCAATTAGAGTCTTGACGCTGCCTGCTAATTTTTTGATAGGTTGCTCTACGTACCGAGTTTGAGCGAGGACTTTCTGCTGTCACTGATAATTTTATTGGATCACAACGGTGCACTTGTTGACTCAGCCCAGACCATCGACTTGAGCTTCCCTCGACATGCAAGCGTTGGCTATGCCTCCATTGCCCACCATCAAGAGCTTATCCGTAGTAGCCCATATTTAATTACTGTTGGATGATTTCGTTCTTGACCGGGGTCTACGCTGGCGTAGTCCAATAGTTCCGTTGATTGTAATTTTGGAAGCAGCAAATACATAGCAATGGTGACTGATTCAAGTTAGAGGATTAATAACTGTTTACCAAATAGGTGTTTTTGGTCGATTTGTGTTTTTTTATGTGACCCATTTGTGAAAGACTCGACCACCTCAGTAGGATTTGAACCAAAGACAGCGAGCCCAATGTTTGTGTGCAACCAGTGCTCTAACCACCTGAGCTACCACGCCCCGACCGGGAGCCGTTTGAACCACACCAAGGCCGCCGAGTTTTTCACAATTCGGTCGAAAGAACTGTTTGTTTACCAGTCCGAACATAGTTCCTTGCATCGTCTACCTGCTGGTAAGGTTCGGGTTTCGTTATGACTGAATTATTTAACTGGTCCATTTTTAACTGCTGTCCGTCCTGCCAGCCGGTGTTTGACCGGACTTTGTATGAATCTGACTTCAGTAGCAAAACGACTTAGCGCATAGGTGGAGGTTTAGTAAAGGGCAAATAATGCCCACTGCCCACCTGATCAGAACGTGTTGCGGCCGGATCAAAGGAAAGGCGAGTTTCAGGAAGAAATCGGGGAGAAGGAAACCCGGTCGCTGAATCATGGACAAATTGCACACCAAGTGCGATCACACGTAATAAAATTTGGAGTCTGTTACTTTTGGCAGCGACTACACTTAATTGCTCTATCACTTTTGTCTGTTTCTCTTTCCCCTCTTTGATGATGAGTTCGAGAGTGCATCCAAAACCTCAAAAGAGTGCAGGTCATGTTCCTGCCAGTGGGTCTCATAAATTTCGTGTGAAAATAGCCTTTTCCTGAACTGAAAATATTGAATTATCGTTCGTTCCCAAAGACGATGCTCACGTTTCCTTTCCCAACACTGCATACCCTTCTTGTTTTGCCAGCTTTAGCGCTTGCACCACACCCAAGTTTATGCCCTAGGGCTGACGTGATTTCAAGGTGTGCATGGTCTACTCAGATCACTTAACTGACTTCTCGGTTAACATAATGCTTCTTTATCCAAAATGGAAGCGATGAACTTGTCCTTAAGGGAAATGTTGACCTAAAAATGCCCCCTGTTGGCTATACATTCGTCGTCGCCTCAGATCAGAGGTTGACGCTGATGATGCATTTCATCTCCGTGTTCCATGACATTGCAATTCATGATGAAGTATGAGTTCTCAACCATATGGCTTCTGATCCTCTCGTTCGTCGTAAAGATTATGGTTGACTAAAAGTAAACTTTTTCAGGAGTGCAATAAATTAGTCTCATACGCAGCAGTTTCAAAGACAGTCATCCACTCGTTCACAAACACTGTTGCACGAGGCTGTATATAGGCACATTTAGACGCAGTCCTGCTGACTGAAACGCATGCTGGACGATTAACAGTGTATTCGATAGGTGCTAACAGCGACTGGCAACTTGTAAAAGTTCACCAACCCGCGTCTCCAAACAAAAGCCGAGTAATTAGTCGCATGAGCAACCGCTTTTGAGTGCTGTTTTGGACGACGGTCAAGGGAGGTAACTCGTCGCCAATCACCAGCTTCGGCGATAGAATCACAACCATTAGAAAACTAGATGCTGAGGTTCAAGCGATTATTGTCTCGTCTGGGAAAATTTGCACAAGTTTTTGAGTGTAGGTGATCATAGTATATGTAGCTTCTGCCATAAACTTGATACCTAACCCCGTGTGCTTCCCCCACCTTTTTAACTAGGCCTTGGCGATTAAACACGAAAAGTCGAGTGCATTAAGTTTCCTTTTTTCTAAACGTACCGGCTTCAGCCAACCGTTTTTCTGCTCATTTGTCTCGTCATTCTTTGCGCAGGCAATGGGAAGGAAAAGTTAAACTCTAGGTGGAAGATTTGGCCTTATTTTACTCAACGAGGGCAATAATAGCGATTTAGTGTGCAAATGATCGTGCTAACATTCAGAGCCGCTGCCATCCTACTGTTTGTGCTAAAGTTCATTGAGGTGCCCATAATTTTTGCTATCCAAAAATAGTGCTTTTTCTTGGCCTGTATGTGTGTGTGTTGGCTACGCGCCCACTCCCACATCAGACAACAGACCGGCTTGGACGGTGGTCTGATTGTGGGGGTGGGGGAGAGAGTGAGGTCGAAAGCTCAGCGCGTTTTCCTCATTATAAACAATCTGACGCGCTTTAAACTATCACGGTGCGCTAAAAGCCGTGGCTTGGAAAGTTGCCAACAGCCGGGATAACTCGGACCGCGTGGTCAGCCCAATGTGTGTTTTGTGTAGAGTGGCTGACTGGCGGACTGAGAGTCAGGCTGCAATGGCTCCTTCTAAATGTGGCCTTTATGGCACTCCCACTCCGTGGGATCCGAGCCAGGTGTGGTGTAACGCCCAGGGGCAGCTCCGGCCGCGCCAGCAACCTGCACCCTCTCGATCTCCGGTCTTCTTGACTCTGTCTTGACACCGGGCTCAGGTGGGGGAGGAGGAGAGAGTGCGGTAGCTGCAGCGCAAGGCTACTATCACTTAAAACTAATGCACGCGCAAGTCACCGTCCCTGCACCACCTCGTGTGGAGCATACGGTGGACCTCGTCGAAATCGACGGTCGAACTGTCATGTATGCCAACAACTCCCCAGGTCTACGCGCAAAAACAGGATTTTAAATAACAGGTGGGGGACGTTTTGGATCACAACCGAGTTTTTTTTTGGGGGGGGGGAAGGCCTTGGGTCTCAATTGAGTGGATTGCCATAAAGGCTACTTTAAGAAAGAGCCATTGCAGTTTGATTCTCCGTTCTGAGAGGAGGACGGAGTTATTCTGACAGTTGGCAGCCTTCCGTGCCTCGGCTTTTAGCGTAGCGTGAGAAATTCGAGTGTGTTAGATTGTTTATAGTGAGGAATGTGCGATGAGAGAGCCAACCTCAATTTCTTTTCCGTCTTCGGTGACCAATGGATAGTCCGAACTGGTGTAAAAACTGACGCTGAGAGAGGGTACAGTGGTTGATAAAGCTAGATAGGCCGTCTGCACGTGCCAAGCAATGCATGCTAAACAAGCATCGACAGGTGGATGCTGCAGCCATCAGCTAGCCTCTGAGCCTATTTATGTCGGATAATTTTATGAAAAAACTACAAATTTAATGAGTGAAAAGACTGGACTGTGACCTTTTATCATTTGTGTAGATGACAAATTTGCGATCACAAACAAATAAACCCATTCATACAGATCGCATTTTTGTCGGCCAAATTTAAACTGGAGAGGGAAGAGGCCGGAAATCTGCCATTCCTGTACATTCAGCTAAGCGATAGATCTGACGGTAGAGTACAAAACAGAAACTACCAAAAGAAGACCTAGATAAGACAGCACATGGACCTCAGTAGCTTAGAATGTACTTACTACAAAAGCAATCCAACTGTACTTGTTTCTATAATATTATACAGACAGAGGTGGAAAGAATGAAAAAAGTTACCCAAACCATTTTTTTCTGAAAAGCATTACGTATTCTTCTCCCCTATGTTCTCCAAGTTCCTTTCATACGAAAACTAAGGGCATCTGACTAACTGTCCCGCTCTCTATTTGGCGAACAGCGTCAGGAACTTGGTAAGCCCGGATAAGTGTCACTAGTTGACCCAGTTGTCTACCTTGTCTTCAGCAGCCTGAACAAGTGAATTGATCAGACGGATTTTTGTCGAAGACGTATATTTATCAACCGATAGTTTGAAAGGAAGAAAATTCCAATACTGTGGTCTGTAGTGGTTGACGATCGAATAACGGATCATGCGGAGACTAGGCATAGCTGAGCTGAGTCCTGCCTTCCTGAAAATTAATATGCATTGAGTACCGGCAATACTAACTCCCAAAATGGAATTAATTTGAGCGTAATATTCAAGGCAAAATGGTGAAATAAGGAAACCGAGCCAGTAATGAAGGTTTTGTTTTGTAATAAAGAAATGGGAAGTGGAATGTGAATGTAGCAATATGAATTTTGGAAAAATTTGCTGTAAAAACAAAAATGAGGCGAATTTCTGGCATGGAACGAGGTTAAGAAAAAAAGAACACAGTAACGCTGCAGCAAGTTTTATTTGCCCGATGATTCCGAATTGGTCTCCAATCCATCCTCAGATAGCAAGAGATAAAGTCGAAATCCCGCCAAACGTGGGCAAAATCATGCGCCTCTGCCTAAAAGTTATTTCTTAAGATAAAAATGAGGCTTAGGTGTTAAGACCTATGGAAGCTAATCTGTACCAGACAGTGAGGATGTCACCTCGCCATACACCACCTTAGTGCTTATATGCGGTTGTGAATCACTATGGAACGATGGAATCTGGACACTACATTGCTTTCTGCCTTGATGAAACTGACAAGCGTTGGTACAAGTTCGACGATCAAATCGTTACTCCAATCTCGAAGGACAGTGTGGTGGTAAGACAGAAAGGGAAGGCAGAATTTATCGATTTTATGGTTTTTTTTCAAAATGGATCCCAAAGTTATAACGGGCCTTCCACTTTGGGGGAATTTTCCTGGGACTGAAGCTCATAAATAGTGTTCTTCTACATACCGTTAAGTCTGCGTTGCGGAGCACAATTACCACTCATAATGTTCAGCTGCAGCAAAATGACTCGCGAGGTCTTGATGAATGAGTTTTCGTGTTTATCTACCACCGAATTAATAGTGTTGCTGAGTTAATACTTTCAATTTATGTTCTTAGAAGGACTGTCTGACAAGTTAGGTCGCACCTCTTGATGAAGAATAGAAGTGACCTTGCCAATGATGTCTGAGAGAGGGGGTCATCTGTTGTAATGATAACAAGCTGAAGGCGGGTTTGCCCCTTAGCCAAGCTACTGTTTACGCTGTGCGTCTACGAGTGGTTGATACTTGAAAGCCCTTTAGGGGAGCTTGGTTAAACAAATATGCATGTCCTCGGGTATGGCGAATTAGTAGTTGCACGCCATCCGCGACAATGCTACCTGGGTTGAGGTCTCTTACTCGAATTTGCCTATGAAATACCGCAAAGCCTGACGATGACCGGGTCTGACACGACGACCGTAAACCACTGCTATCATGCGGCTTGAGCCACGGTGTCAGAGAACGCAGCCTTGAATAAGTAATCCAGATGGCCTTTTCAAACCCACCTAGACTGTTAATTTCTTAGTAATCCCCTGTTTAAGAGGTCAAAAAATACTATTCCGATCCGCGCAATGGCGTCCGCGAGAACCGACACACTCCGAAACCTGTTTCAATGGTGCCGGCGACCAGTAGTCGAGCTGGACTTTTCAAAGGAAACCCATCTTTTGCTACCTAATGCCAGACTATGCCAACATCCCTCGATCTTGGTACCCAAAACCCAACAACACACAGAACTCACATATACGTTGATGTTCGATTACTCTCCGAAGGACACACATATTGTGTGTGCCTCCACACCCCGTATGTTTGACTCCCGAACTTCAAACCTCCCCCCTCTAAAAACGTTCTACGGTGGGGTGACAGCAACCCAGTAGGCGGCCCAGGCTAACTCAGGTCGTTCTCCCACTAAAACAAAACTGTGACCCATAGTGGAGTTCGGCAGCCGTCTGGGATGTCCGAGCAGCCCTATTAAGGGACAGCACTGCTTGCCTCCTCGCGGATGAAGGGGCTAGAAAAGGTGTCCTAAACAAATGCTGGTTATCACGTCTTCTGCAACCGGTCGCGGCTCACAAAATACGCGATCGTAAAACTCAAACAAGCAACAATACCCCCTCTCTATCCCCCTCACCATACCCTCCAGGCTGCTCGGATGAGTTTACTCACACTAGCAGCCTGGAATGTTCGTTCCCTTTTAGACAATCCTAGGAGCAACCGTCCGAAACTGAGGACGGCGCTAGTCGCTCGGGAACTGGCGCGCTACAAGGTGGAAATTGCTGCTCTCAGCGAGACCCGATTCTCTGAGCAGAGTCAGCTGGAGGTGGCTGGAACGACCGCCAAAGGCAAAGCGACGCGACGCTGGTGTCACCTTTGCCATTCGGAACGACATCGTGGGACGTCTGCCCTGTCTGCCGCAGGGTATCAATGATCGCCTGATGAGCCTCCGCCTGCCTCTTCGGGGAGACCAGTTTGCCACCATCATCAGCGCCTACGCTCCGCCAATGACGAGCTCTGACGCGGCGAAGGACAAATTCTAAGAGGACCTGCACGCCCTGCTGGCGACTGTGCCAAAGGTGGACGGGTTAATTGTCCTTGGTGACTTCAACGCCCGCGTCGGGACGGACCACGCTGCCTGGCAGGGAGTGCTGGGTCCCCACGGTCTCGGTAGCTGTAACGATAACGGCCTCCTTCTGCGCACGTGTGCGAAACACCGTCTCCTGCTGTCCAACACCTTCTTCCGCCTTCCGACGCGGGAGAAGGCCACGTGGATGCACCCTCGGTCGCGGCGCTGGCATCTGCTGGACTATGTTCTCGTCCGGAGGCGAGATCAACAGGACGTGCTGGTAAGCAAGGCGATCCGCGATGCCGATGGCTGGACAGATCACCGCCTCGTCATCTTCCAGATGAGTTCCGAATGCAACCCCGACGAAGGCCCCAAGGTAAGAGGCCGCCAGGTAAGTTAAATACACTTTTATTAAATTTGCCTGCTCATTGTTTTGATTTCAGCAACCAAATAACAGAGAAACTGGAGGGCCTGCATGCTCCAGATGATAAGGCTACCATGGAGACACGATGGTGTCAACTGCATAATGTCATCCAGTCCACCGCCCTTGAAGCCCTCGGACGCGCACGCCGTCAAAACCAGGACTGGTTTGACGACAATGACGTCGAAATCAGCAACTTACTCGCGGAGAAGAATGGACTACACAAAGCCTACATGGACCTTCGGACTTACGCCACCAAAGCAGCTTTCCTGAGATGCCGCCGCCTTGTACAGCAATGGCTGCGGAAGATGCAGGATGCTTGGATGATCTGAAAGGCTGAGGAAATCCAGGGAGTATGCGGACCGCAATGAAATGAAAAACTGTTTCAAAGCAATCAAGGCCATCTTCGGCCGGTGTATCAAGGGGAACGCACCGCTGCTCAGTTCTGACGGCACAACACTGCTGAAAGAGAAATCGCAAATTCTGAAGCGCTGGGCAAGCACTTCAGAAGTGTCCTTAATTGCGCATCAGCCATCTCCGGTGCTGCCATTGACCGGCTCCCTCAAGTAGACACGAACAATGACCTGGATCTGCCGCCTTCGCTACCAGAAACCATCCGGGCTGTGCAGCAGATTTCCAGCGGTAAAGCAACGGGATCCGACGCAATCCCACCGGAAGTCTACAGGCACGGTGGACCCCCGGCTGATGGCAGAACTCACAACACTTTTCCAGGAGATGTGGCGGCAAGGACAAGTTCCTCAGGATTTCAAAGACGCGACCATCGTCCATCTCTACAAACGGAAAGGGAACCGGCAACTCTGTGATAATCACAGAGGCATCTCGTTGCTCAACATCGCCGGGAAGATCTTCGCCCGTATCCTTCTTAATCGTCTGAACGGTCACCTAGAGCAGGGCCCGCACTCGGAAAGCCAATGTGGCTTCCGCCGACGCCGCGGGACAACCGATATGATCTTTGCCGCCCGCCAGCTACAAGAGAAGTACCAGGAGATGCGAACTTACCTATACACTACCTTCAGGGATCTGACGAAAACCTTTGACACGGTGAATCGTGACGGACTGTGGAAAGTCATGCAGAAATTCGGCTGTCCTGAGCGGTTCACGCACATGGTGGGTCAGCTTCATTACGGGATGACGGTGCGCGTCACTGACAACGGGACGGTATCCCAAGCATTCGCAGTGACCAACGGAGTGAAGCAGGGCTGCGTATTGGCTCCCACCCTGTTCAGTCTCATGTTCTCGGCTATGCTGATGGACGCCTACCGTGATGAACAGCCTGGGATCAGCATCGCCTATAGAACTGACGGACACCTTCTCAACAGTCGGCGTATGCAGGCTTCAACGCATGTGTCTACGACTACAGTCCATGACTTGCTCTTCGCGGACGACTGCGCCCTTAACACCATGACGGAGGAGGACATGCAAAGGAGCATGGACCTCTTCGCCGCAGGCTGCGCCGATTTTGGATTAGCTATAAGTACAGCCAAAACGGTTGTCATGCACCAGCCGCCACCCAGCGCGGAATACAATGCTCCCCGAATCAATGTCAACGGTGCTCAACTAAAAACGTGGAAACCTTCGCTTATCTAGGAAGCACGCTGTCACGCAACACGAGAATCGATGACGATGTTGCCCACCGGATCTCAAAAGCTAGTCATGCCTTCGGCCGGTTGCAGGCCTGCGTGTGGAATCGCCACGGTATTCACCTGAACACCAAACTGAAGATGTACAAGGCCGTCGTTTTGACGACACTCCTTTACGAAGCGGAGACCTGGACCGTCTACTCAAACAAAAACAGAATGCTGAATCACTTCCATATCAGCTGCCTCCACAGAAAACTGAAGCTGAGATGGCAAGAGAGGATCCCGGACACGGAATCCTCAGCATCCACGTCATGCTGAGGCAAGTGCAACTGCGATGGAGCGACCACCTGGTAAGAATGGACGACGAGCGACTACCCAAACGACTTTTTTACGGAGATCTCGCTACGGGTGCTCGCTGACAGGGCGGTCAAAAACGAATCTACAAGGACACTTTGAAGAAATCGCTGAAGCAACTGCAAATCGACCCGGCGACCTGAGAAGACCTCGCCCAGGATAAACCGGCATGGAGAAGATCTGTGAAGACGGGTTTAGCAATCTATGAGGCCAACCGGATCGCCACCGCCAAGTCCAAAAGGGCGGCACGAAATTCACCAGCGCCCCGGACAAAAATCGTCGATGCCCAGGCCCTGCCAACATGCCCGCGCTGTCAACGCATCTTCCGCGCGCGAATCGGCCTGGTTGGACATCTTCGGGCGCAATGCACCAAGAATCCGAAAATTCCCATTTCTACGTCAAATTCTCTCAACCCTCCTCCAGACTCCCCCACCCTCACTCCTGGCATCAATTCCATTACTCCCACCATCATAGAGACCACATCCCTCTACTCATCGCCTGTTACCCCCACCACCGCCTTCGCCTTCACTACCACCACCACCACCACCATCAGTGATGGGGACTCTTTCCTAAACTGTCCTCAATGCGACCACACATTCACCTCACACATCGGCTCAGTCGGTCACTTGCGAATCCATCGTGCAGAGACTAGTGAACTAGTGCCTGGAGCACCAACACACAGCAGAGATCGTCACCTTCACTGTCCTCGCGCATTCACTCATCGCATGGGCCTATTCGGTCACATGCGCATCCATGACAGCGGAATTCACCGCAATGCCGACAACAGCAATACATCATGCACACCGTCCGCTTCTGCCATTCTTACCACCACTGCCACCCCCCACTACCATGAATGAAATCCCCAAAACACCTCCCGATTTCTCCTGCCAACTCTGCGCCCGCAACTTCAAGTCATGCGTCGGCCTGGTCGGTCACCCGCAAATCCATGGCACGGAGGCTGGTGAACCAGTGACTGGGGCTCCGACATACAGTCGCCGCGCCCACCTACACTGCCCTCACTGCTCCCGCACATTTGCACACCACATTGGCCTATTAGGACACATGCGCCTCCACGACAACCTGCGGTAAACCACCGGAGGCTAAGCCACGTCAGCGCACACCATCTACACTAATACAAAGACAACACCCTCACAATCATCCTAATGTACCTGATAAAACAACGGTTTCCTAGAAACTGTGTCTTGGAAGGCTGCCAATCTGACGCTTACACCAGACCACGCTGTCGGCCCCAGTGTATGTGCTGTGTGTCGAGTGGCTGACCAGCGGATTGGGAGTCAGTCGGTGATGGCTCCTCCATATCCCCTGAGTAAGTAAATCATGGTGTGTGCGTTATGGGGGCCAGGTCATGCAGTGGTGCGCGAAGACGGGTACGACGACCCGTCAGCCAATACGCCCACTTCCACATTAGACAACAGACCGGCTCGGATGGTGGTCTGATTGTGAGGGTTAGGGAGAGAGTGAGGTCAACAGCTCAGCGCATTTTCCTCACTATAAACAGTCTGACGCGCTTGAAACTATCACGGTGCGCTAAAAGCCGTGGCTTGGAAGGTTGCCAACTGACGGGATAACTCGGACCGCATGGTCAACCCAATGTGTGTTTTGTGTGGAGTGGCTGACTGGCGGACTGAGAGTCAGGCTGTAATGGCTCCTTCTTAATGTGGCCTTTATGGCACTCCCACTCCGTGGGATCCGAGCCAGGTGTGGTTGTACACCCAGGGGCGGCTCCGGCCGCGCCCTCTCCCATCTCCGGTCTTCTTGACTCTGTCTTAACACCGGGCTCCGGTGGGGGAGGAGGAGAGAGTGCGGTAGCTGCAGCGCAAGGCTACTATCACTTAAAACTAATGCACGCGCAAGTCACCGTCCCTGCACCACCTGGTGTGGAGCATACGGTGGACCTCGTCGAAATCGACGGTCGAACTGTCACTTGGTGAAAATGGTTAGGCTCAAAGGTAGCGGATTTTGATGGTTGATATGAAAGGTTTTGGGTTGAAATTTGTCAACCATTCTGTTGTCTGGCCTATTATATGGAATTACAAAAATACTAAAATTTGAAGGATCCTGGGTCAGGCACGGAAAGGAAAGCAAAACAGCATGACTAGAGACCAATCGAACGGGCGGGGCAAGAGTTTTCAAACTGTCATCGAATTTTCGCGGACGCCTTGGCATGACTCTAACTATTCATAGTCATTGTAAAGTAAAGGGCTAGTATCATGTTATTATTATCTGGGATTAACCGGTAGCACAGAATAAGATCCGCATTCTGGGTTGCTCGCCACAGTTTACCACGGATCAAGAAAAGCGCAAGTTGGGGTCTGCCCCAAACGCGTGAGGCGTCAATTAATACATAGTGAAACTTTGTAATCCGATCGTTCTTCTTTCTATAAAACGCAGAGTATTAACTTCCTGTTAAATCAAAGGAGTCCCATCCATCAGACTGACACTGTAACACCACTGGTTGGCACAGCACTGGTAACCTGCAAATGATTGAAACTTGCAGTGGAAAACGCCTGCGGCAACGATCTCATTCATTCTACTCAAATTTACTGCGCTGCGGTAGCATAACTAAGATAGGGCGACTGATTATGCGCGTAATTGCAATGGATGGCCAGATATTCATCTTATCTACGCATGCCACACATGTGTTGGTCCGTCGAAACCAGGCGAAGTAGACTTTTGCTCACTCAGTAAGTGGCCACAAAGGTCGTGTCATGAGGGAGACGCTGCCACCTCTCAGTCGGGGGCTAGTATACAACCTTACAAGGCACATATTTTGGTGTGACACGACAGCAAAAAGAAGTCACACATATCACACGATAAATCAACATCGCACATTATGAGAAACACTGTTCTAAGCAAAGAGGAGTGGTGGCCTGAAATGTAGCTTGTTATAGTAAACCGGACTTTCACGGCATCTACCTCATTCTCTCTTTCCATGCGTGTGGGGGTCAATTACGTTGCTTCCCCGAATGACAGGGAATCTGAGAACCCACCCCCCGTAAAACAGGTGATACTGCACTCGATTTCAGGAGGGGCACGTGCCGACATGTCCTAGTCCTTAACCAAAACCCTAAACTTAACAAAACTTCCAATCGTAAGCCCAATCCAATTCTCCCTGGGATGTAACGCAAAACCGCCACTATTGCGGGGCGTTCCCACTTGTCTGTACTGTCGGAGGGGAGAGGGAAAACAAACGATCCCACCCTCACACCCACTATCACCCGAGGATAAGAAAAAGACCACCAGAAGCGGTGGTTCAAGAAGCTAAATAACCGGTATACGAATGCCACGCACAACCTATGTCGTAACTACACACAAACCAGGTTTTCAAGAAAGAGGGGGTCACGGATCTGATAGCAGTGAGTGTCACAATCGTCATATATAGAAGGAAATGACGCAGCCTGATCCTTTGCCCTGAGTGGACCCAAATTACTGCCCCATTATCAAACTTACAGACCACCAGTGTTGCCGTAATGGAATACTTAGAAAGAGCATTTTATAATTTATAGTAAAACTAAGTATCGGATGCGAAATGAAACGTGCTTCCTTTCTTTTCCCATGTCCCAGTGGCCTGGTTCAGCGCAGTTGACTGGGTGAAGTGGCTGACATGTAGTGAAGTAGTCGTCCAAAACGTGACCTATTGGAGGTACCATTAAAAACCAAAATACAAATACAGATATCGCAGTTCAATCCTTGTTCCAAAGGAAGACGAGTTTACCGTCAACTAGAAACCTCAAAAGTAACATACTCAGAGCAGCGCAGCTAACTCTGGCCATAAGTCAGTGCGGCCAAAATTGTCGTACGCTTAAAGGCGGCGCAGACCCTTTTGGGAAGATCGAATTAATGAGAGCGTAGAAAGGATGTGCAGAATCGGCTCCTCTGTTCCAGCATGTAAAAGTGGCAGTTCAAATGTAACATAAATCGAGATGAACATAGAATCGGTGGCTGTGTAGATGCTTAGTCTCTTCTTGCGAGGGCATCGGGCACCTAAATTGCAAAGAACTGAACAACACGTACAAAATGTCAAACTAAGGCCACTTTTTACGTCTGACGTGACAGTACTACTCACCTAGGTGATCATACACAAAGAGCGATCCGATTTGGCTTTTTGAATAAGTCGTTCGGCAAAAAAAATTGAACTCAGCTGGATCAATCACCTGACACGAAAAAGACCACGCAAAGTTGGTTGAAAACCGACGAATTCATAATTATACGGCATTTTATCAGCCAGACTAACTTCTACCAGTTAGGAATAATCGTAATATGTTAGGTTTATAACACTTTGATCGTATGGCGTTCTGTTTATTCACGTGCAATTACCGCGCTGCGCCTCGAGTCCAGTGTAAGAAGAGCGGTGAAGGCGAACAGTTGGAGAAGGAAGTTTATGACCAGAGCCACTCCGGCATACAAGGCAAGACGCGCACGGCAGGCATTGACGTCATCGAGCCTGTGGAGGAGGGAAGTACATGCATGCATGTCAGTAACTACAATAGATGTTAAAAATAAAAAATTCTGTGGAGCAGTTGTGTGGCCGCACCTTGCATGTGGCACAGGATTGGTGGCCATGGCTTCGGAAAGACAGTTATTTTTAAAGGTGTACAACGATGTGCTGCAACGGTTGTCCCTGAAATCAAAAATTTGACGCACGATATGCGTCTGACCGCCCTGACTCTCTATCCCCTTCACTATACACAGGACAGAGGTGACCTTATAGCAACGTTTCAGTTGCTAACGGGACTTGATCAGGAATATCTGGAGGATTTTTTTGAAATGTTACCTTAAAGGATTCTTCAACAACATCCCTGTCAACTTAAAGAGGAAATGTGCCAGGCTAATTAACGTTCAGCGTTTTCTCAGGTATTCGCCAGTGGAATTCCTTACTGTCGTATTTTGTGCTGAGTTTTTTGCGTGTCTTCAAGAGACGTCGGGCTAATAACCTATTAAAGGTCAACACGAACTCCCAAACCCCATCTAATAAATTACTGAGGTCAATATAAACATACTAGTTGCTTGATTTCAATAAATCGTTTTGTTTACATGACCTTGATCGCAATGGAAAGTTCATTGCGCTAATGCACTGAATGTCTTATCGTTGTTATTTTGCAAATGCGGAATTTTTTAGCATTAATGATTCACTATTAGTTTTTTGCATTTTGCTAACAAAAAATACCTGTGAAAAACTTTTTGCAACCTAACTACTTTTAATACAGACCTGTACTGTGGAAACGGACTTTACAAAGGCCTCTGTCATTTATTCCGAATATACTGATTGAAACTGACTGATTGATATAAATCCATATGCTCGGCATTGGCATGCTATGGTAGGTTTAAGCCCGTTCAATTTAGTATAATAAGCAATGCGCTGATTTGTCCCGAGGACAAGTTTAGAAGAACGTGTCACGGCAGTTTAAAAATTACAAATTTAGTCAATTGCACCAATTTACAGGAGAAGCTAGGTTTCAAGTCCAGAAGAAGGGGATATATCTAGCAGAAAGACAATTTTGTCAATTTCAGAGGCCTCAACGCATGGACGTACCACAGAAAAAAGCGACTGATTCAGAGGCACTGCAAAGAAGCATTGAGGGACCAACACGACCGAGGGTACGTGCGATTCGGGCCTCTACCTCTGAGCGCAAATCGTAATCCACATGAGTGGGCAGATCCTCACTGGTGGGTCGATTCCGGGAACTGATGATCGCTTTATCTAAAGTCGAAGCTGCTTCGTCCATTTGGTAGTCCTGCACAAGGATGAAGATGTTGTCCACACCTACTGCGAGGACCAAGAAGGGAATGACCTCAATAATAATCAGAGTGGCAGGAACGCCTGCGTAACTCCAGATGCCAATTGAAGCTGCCACCGATGCCAGTACGACCAACACGCCGCCGAGACCTAGGGTGGCTTTCAGATCGACCTATCAAGAGTGTGGAAAAAGTATACCCGTAAAACCCCCTCTAAACTAGGAAAACCAGCTGCCAGAAAAAAAATATAGATATCTTTAATAAAAAGCAAAATATAGGCTTAAGGACTGCTGCGGTTGAAATAGTTCCACAAAAACTTACTGGTATTGTCTGGCAATTATGGTAGACACCCAGAAACACGCTGACATAGGCAAACATGACGAGGTAGCTAATAAGCACTGTACGGACATCTGCGTTTGATTGACGTTCAATCTCATCTTCGGCAGACCGCTGTGGGGGCAAAAAAGAACCAAAGGCGACCGTTAGTGCTCTGAGAATAGAATACTTAGCAATTGACAACGATATTGGTGCTGAAAAACGCACCTCGGCTTGGTAACTGACGACGAGCTGCTTAGAGTTGTTAACGATCCAGGATTGAATAGTTTGCAGATAGACCTTCTCCCAATCCAGCGCCATGTTGACGAGTTCGGAGTTCAGATCGACAGAGTTGTTGACTAGAAAAGTTATCACTACGGCGGATGCATTGGTGAAGTTTTCTGGACGGGCAAAGACGAAACAAGTTCGGTCATCAACAAATACTTTGAATAACAGCAAAGTAAAAACATACACAGGCTATAAAATTAAAGCCAAGAGATGATAAAGTAGAAATTCAGTGGTACATAAAACATGCCTTTGAAACCACCGAAAATCACATTGGGCATTTGTGGAAGACCTGATGAGCCAAGACAAGAGGCCGAATAATTTAGGGGCGATCCGGTAATGGAGAGGGGCGATTTCCCACAGAAGCTGATGTGATCGAGGTAAGTGGCGGAGCCGTTCTATAAAAAAAGACATGACCAAGGAACTAAACGTGACAGAGGAGAAGCAGACGTCAGGAAAGCTTAGGTTCAATATAGCCCATTTTCTTTTGTTTAAGTTAAGCTTTTTGAGGAACCTAGCTACGGTGTTGAATGCGACAATGGTAGGATACAAGACCCAAGATTCTAATCCAGAACGAATTCAATATAAATTAAGCGCAGTAATATTCATCAGCCCTTTAACGGAACACAGTGAAGACCAACAAACATTCTGTGCAAGGGCATATGGTTTGAGCCAGAATCTGGTTAGCAAGAAAGAAAATTGAGCTACATCTCTCATTTCGGTATATTTCAGAGGCAATACAAGATCAAAAATACTGGCAAGTGGATGGGGCACAGTACATGACATTGTATGAAGCCCCTGCTCAACACGTGCTGCAACGCGGTCAGTGGGTCTCACAAACCAATCTCAGCCGCTGGAAGCACGCCGGCACCCTCATCAAATTCCTTATGCCAACCAGTGCGATTACCGGGTTGGGCTCAGATAAACTTTTTTGAGGTGCAATAAGGAAGACGGGCACCGGGTGAGGGCAGGACGAAATGACTTGCCAGGCTAACAAGACCCTTAGAACGACTGTGAGTAAATAAATGCAGTTAACTATCACTGAGCGCTCCATAGGAACTTTACAAAAAGTTACATTTTTGTGTAATCCTGTTTATTATCATTACTTTAAAAGAATTCATCATCAATGTTTCTGAACTTATTCGGTGAAACAGTAAATGTCGACTTGTGTACATTTATATCGCCCCACCCCCACCCCCTATTAAAGCCTCGGGCTTTCATAATCGAGATAAATAAGTGACCTAGGCGAAGACTAGGAGATTAAAACGGGGGGGAATAATGAAGTTTTGTGGACCGAGAGTTAGGTTGAAAGGTTTAATTCTAAATGCAGCTTCATCTTAAACCACATTGATTTTGGATTCGAGTAACCGATGGCTGGTTCATGTGAGTCTCGGCTCGACGATCACCATGGACTGGGATGACCATCCACGGATTTAATTAGCCTTCGTCGAAGTGGGGACATATCACGCAGGCAATCCAATATTATAAATCAACACGCAAATCATATCTCGGTTAGTAATCGGGACGGTTCGGCGAAAATAATTGTCCACGTGCAAGATCAATGTGTCGAAGTCATTTGCGTTTCGGTCCTTGATTAGGAGTTTTGGCTTAATGGTGGACAGCAGTCCCGAACAGTAAAAGCAATGCACGCCTAAACCATTTGGCCTATAGACTCTTTCTTCATTCTAACAATTCAAGAGTTGTGTGGCGGAGTTTCCAGTGTTTGTGGTTTCTTGCTCCTATCCCTGCATTAAATTATCACTTGAAAAAATACGTTTACTGCATTGTAACTGTCACATCGCCAACCTACTTCACTTCACTAAAGCCCTCACAAATAAGGGCTCAAACGGCTCAGAGTCCCACGTGAGTAAAGGATGAGTGCTGTTTTTAAAGCTGAGTCACACGATTTGCAGATGCTGTTGACGGCCAACTCAGATCACACCCGTATGCACGCTTACTATCGGTCAGGCGGATACGGTTTGCACGCGTATCCGCGGGTGCGAATTATGTCGTTTTAACCAACTTCATGCTGTTAGTTCAGGGTGCGGTCAGAGTGTGTGTGGTGTCTGCGTCGTTTCTAAAGCATACGTGAGTTCTGAACGAATAAGCGCAGTGCTGCGGTTACCTGATTGACTGACTAGGGAAGCAGTCAGTCAACAAAGCTGTTAATTCCACTCGAAAATCTACCCCACGGCAAAAAATGCAAGTCATTTATCAAGAACACAGGCCGCCGCCTCGGTCAGCCTCGCTTTCGAAATTATAAACGACTGCAAAGGAGAATGAAGGAAAAGTCATCTTCCTGCTGCTAACATGAACATGGGAAAACTGCAGCCAACGACTGCATAAATCAAGGGAGGAAGAGGCTAGTTAAACCTATGTGGTCATGTCAAATGTGTCTTTAACCTACGTAAAGGATGCTGGTAGGTAGCGATGAGAAACTTGCGCTTTTGCGACAGATTTGGAGCCGGTTTCGATGAAGAGCATCAGAATAGTAGTGAAAAGGATTAAGCAGTCGCACTATTAGAAACGACGACCGCCAAATACCGGATATACAAGCACAATGACGGTAAGTGGGAGTAGCTCTCAATAGTCTTACTTTGCCCTAAAAGGATATTTTGCGTTATATATTGACTTCAGCAAGTCTCAGGAGAAAGATCAAATCAATGATTGGGAAAGAAGGTTGACAAATTCTAGAGAACTGGAAAGGCCATTTCTGATTTATTTACAGTAGTTCGTCAGTCATATTCCAACCCTAACTGACAAAACCTGGGTATTCACGTGAGATTCTACTGGTTATTGAGTTGAACACCGAAAAACGGCAACGGAGGATGCTGAAACAGTAAGGCGGAGGATAGGAAAAATGACTTTCGACTTTACCGTTCGGCAAAGTGGTATGTCTGTGTAATATCTGCGCGTTGGGCTCACATTCTTGTGTTTCTGATCCTAGATTGGGGTCAGGGTTGTAACTGGTTGAATAAAGACAGAATAAGTCCGAAACGACGCCATATCAATGTATCCGCACTCTATCTGTATCCCCTTGCAAACATTTATTGGTCGAGTTCGGGCTGGTAGATACCTGACTGGACCCGGTTAAATGAAAGAAACTGTATCGTGATGTGTGTGCATCAAACGTTTGACAAACAAATTGTAAAGAGCAACATTTTGGTAGAACATGACAAACCTGTTCGTTAAAGAAGGTTTGATCGTGTTGAAAATACTCCAGCGGGCTAGTCACAGCGCACTCTGTGATGTCCGGAAGGAGCGGTCGGAAGCAAATGTCACGCAGACTGACCGGTCGATTTAATTTTTCACTGATGACAGTAACATTCATCAATAAAAGCTGGAGCTCTAGAACCTATCAAACAACGCGTTAGAAGGAGAGGAGCGGGGAGAGAAAAGAAAATAAGATATTTGGCCTCTGGTCACTATCAGAGGAGAAGGTATTGTTACTAACATTAATGGAGCGCGAGGGAGGGTCAACAACGCTCAGCCTGATGGGTATTGGAAACTAAAATTTCCCGCAGAGCAAGGGAATGTTAAGCGGATTAACAGAGCACTCGTGGGGGTCAAGAGGAAAACGGAAACGATTTAAGACTCATTTGCCTCTATCGCGTTCTAAAAAGGATAAGTTTGCGTTTTCATCAACCGACATTCGACAGTCTCCTTGATGAGTTCGAAGCATGCAGTCAGGAGAGGTGGATTGCGGTCGCTATAGCAACTAAATAGTCCAACTTATGACGGTTAAAAACTTTAACGGTTAGGAAAAATCGATCAAAATGCCGGGACACGATTTATCTGTTTCATGGACATCTTCTTTTCAGGATTGAGCGGCGGCAACGGGAAAGTAAGTACCCTTTAACGCACAGAAGCTGCTCGAGGGCTCTGAATAGGGAAACACCAAATACGCAATTCAACAGGAAGGTGAATGTAGACAAAATAGGCCGCGGTTTGCGTCAAAAATACCTGATAAGCCACGCATGGGTCTTTATCATCAGATGTCCTTGATCGCGCAGGAGGCAATTAATTTGTGGCGTCTACGGGATGGAATTCTGTCTGTTGCATGTGGTGAATCAGACACGCAATACATTGTACGCGCCATAGGGGAGGCGTCTCACATCGGCTAGTAGCCAGAATGCACAGCCAAGTCGTGCTCGTTAAGAGCCGATAAAACTTGGGCAGGCAGTAGTGGGCCGACTGATCACGTAGACTAACCGGGTAAACGAAGCGACAATTGGAAGCCAGGTTCCATAATCGTAGAAAGGCTGTTGGACCGGGAGATTAATTAACTCAATGCGCAAAATAAAACGGCAGTTCCGACTATTCTGACGAAATAAAATAGAGCAAAACTGTGTCGGAGGTGAAAAAGGTATGGAGACCGAGAGCGGTCAGGGACATGGACACAGACATGTACCATAATTTGTACATGTATCCAAGGTCAATGCAGCCGGTGATATGGGCACGAACCAACCTTGATTAATTTCCAAATCTACACTCTGCCTCTCTTGGTTACCTTGCTTCAGAAGTTTGAAAGCAGATAGCTCGTTTGAAGAAAATTAGTCATTCACTTCTGCTGTGTAGAAGGGTACATGACAAAGGGATAGTGCTGGCCTGAGTAGCGTGGTGGATCGTTATCTTACAAGAAGACATTTGCAACGATAGTGTGCTTAAAAGGCAAGGGGCTTGGAGACACCTTATCTAGGAAATCCTTTCGGAAAGCCGGGCCGAAGGTTGTGTTGCGGTGCACAACAGGGGATTCATTCACTGGACGAATGATGAGCTGTTCGATGCGGTAGAATGGACTGAGGACAGAAAGAGAAGAAAATTATATTTATATCGGAAAGGTCTAAAGAGCAGCAAAGGCTCACAAAAAAGCTGTTGTGGCATACTCCACGTACTTTGTACGGGTAGAGGGTAAGTGAAGGCCTGGAACTGAATAAGCACCGCAAGTCCCATGAGCTGGGAAATGTCAACCTGTAACACGTTTAGCATGATAACACGAATGTGGTACAAAAACTGGACCCCAAAATGTTCCAGACAAATTTTCTCCCAGTGTTCCTCTAAAATGTTTGTATTTAGGTCCTTTGTACCAATAAGTTTCAAATAGGCAAGCCTACGTACTTCATCTGCACGTCAGAGCCTACTCTGGGGAGGGTTGGTTATTTACACGAGGACCGAATATTTTAAACGTAACTTAAAATGTGACATTTTTGAATTTAAGGTCAACTTTAAGCACAGTCTCGTGTAGCAAAGAATCTAACTGTACGTCCTTTAAAAGGGGAAGAATGACACAAAAGGAAATGTAAGGGTCGCTGTTAATCTGTAAAAGTAAAGCGTTTAACATTATCTATAAGCCAGGGTTATAATACAAAGCGGTGGGAAAATAAACCACAAAAAATGCGATCTACTAAAGAATAAAGTAGGGAGAAATTAAGCCTTACTCATAACAAAAATATGACTTTATTAGTGTTTACTAGGGAATAAGGTTATCATGGATTGGTGGACTTCTCTTCACCGAAAAGCTAGCAAGACGCCACCATGCATTGTGCGGCTGCATTTTCCTTCTGCCAATATTTCATTCCACGCTAGATTGGCGTTCAACGATCTGTTTTGAAGGTGATATGGAATACGGCGCTCCCTTTACTTTAGAATTTCGATCAATGGCTCTCACAGGCCCAGGTCAAACTCAAACAAATACTAAACATTTAAATACGCCCCTTCTGGTTTATGAGTCTTCGTCAGATGTGTATCCACCTGCGAGGGGTTCGAACGAACAAAAAGTCGTGTACCATCCTACAATCAGGCCTCGAATATGCCTGATCGCGGTCGGTAAAGCGTCAACCTGTAGTTCAACTCTTAGAACGTCAAGCTTGTTGACAAACTGCATCCGAATTCTGATGAAATTTCTTCGCGCAGAGTATTTAAGGTATGACTGACTGAAAACGGTGGGTAAACAGGCAAAAGATGATTCACCTCGTCCTTGCATTTGTCGGCAACACTCAGTGACCATTTAGGGTTATTAGTTTCTTAAAAATCAAACTAAATATTATGATCTAGACTCTTGAGTTCCGCCTTGCGTTAAAAATCATTTTCTATAGCCTTTTTGTGACCCGCACTTACACCGGCAAGCGCATGACGTTTACCGGACGTAATACTGAATAGCAATCGGTAGTAGACGAACCTTAAATCTTTTTTTCTAGATCGGGTCTCACTACCTGGTGTCCTACTACCAGCAAAATAATATAGGTTTGTTTTATTGAGATTATTTACCTCTGACCGAAAAGTCAGATATGCGCCGCTGACAGTTTCGGCGACAAAAAGATTGGATAGCAAAGAGGCAGGATGTGCACGTACGCGAAATGCGTGTCAAAGTAGTCCTTTTCCTGGCGAGCACGCGAATTGGGATCGCTCCACAAATCTATGGGTGCCGTAGTGACTGTGAACATGGTGAGGCCACAGCACAGGGATGCAACAACAATAAGTGAGAGAATAAGCGTGGCCACCGGGTGTCTGGCGATGCCTCTGCCAAGTCGAGAGAAGGCCTATGGGGATTTAAAAACGCAAAGTATTGCATGTATTCCGAGTGAAGAAAATAAATTAACCGAGGACAAGAGGCGACGTATATCTATTGTGTTAAGCGAAAGTTTTGGAGGACCAATCGGGTCATCTAACAGCAAAAATACGGCGAACAGCAAAGAGTACTTGCGCTGACCCCTAAGATCATCGTCCAAAATCTAAAAGGAAAGATACTCCAGAAATACAAATCACAAGGCAGGGATTAAATGCGCACTACGCCTACCTGCCCATGCAAGAGTATTTGAAGGGCAACCCTGGGACTGGTCATACCAGGTATCCATAATAGCCAGAAATAGATGGTAGTGGGTAGAAAGATTAGTAAATTACCCGAGTTTATTATTTTGTATAGTTTTAAACTTCCACAAATTTGACTGTTATGACTATGTAAGTTTTAACCGGAAAGAAGAACCATCAAGGGAACAAACATCTAAAGCAATCTTAGCACGGCAACTTACGGTATTTGACAGTTGAGCGAATGTCACCAAGGTATTCAGTGTGGGCTTCAATGTGGGAGAAGTAACTATTGCTACTATGGTAAGTAATTCCAAAATCACCCATGCGGGAAGGTGATTGCGCCGTCGGGATGAAAACGACCGTTGTCCTAGCCTGCATCATTTGTTTTTTTGACCCTGACTTGCGCATCTCGCTTTTGTCCCCCGTTTACACCTATCCACACCCGTGCTGATACATTCATCGGCTAACTCCATCATCAGCGTTCAGGCTCGACAGGTCTCGCAGGTAAGGTTCCCTGGGTTCGCTTCCATCTGCAGTTTTGTTCCTTGTACGTTCGCGTTCATCTGTGTTTTTACGCTGCCTGGGTTTTTCTGCGACTGTGTCCTATCTAACTTCCCGCCAGCCGTTTCGCCGATAGACCTGCACGGAGAGTCACTAGAAAGTCTTTGAGAGAGCCACACAGTTGATGGAAGCAGTCCCAGTGACAAGGCCTTGCATTTTTCGGGTTGCTCAATCACTCCTGTCGTTCGGAATTTCAGCGTCTAGAAAGCTAGTGTGTCCAGAGGCTGCCCAGTGTTCTGCGATCAGTGTGAACCGGATTCCGAGCAGGGCGTGGATGCGTGGACCAGATATTCACGCTGAGGCGCAGTCTGGAATTCCGCCAGGGCTACCAGCAACCGACGACCGTCTGCCTTATTGACTTCGCCACTGCGTTCGATTCTGTCCATCATAAATCCCTGTGACAAATAATGGAACTAGATGGTGTGTCGGCCAAAATCATTGTCATGATTAAGGCCTTCTATCGGTCCACCACAGCGCGAATCCCCGTACATGACAATCGCTCCCAAACCTTCGATATCTGATCTGATTCATTTGACCCACTTATGAAAAACTCGGCAGCCTCGGTGGGATTAGAACCCATAGGGAAGGCTTCAGTACAGCCAACGCTCTAACCAACTGAACGCTCAACTGTGCCAACCACTGCGCACAAGTTCTTTATCAGTTAAATGACCGGTTCGGACAGTAGACTGGTGCCTGGTGACAGTTCGACCGTCGATTCCGACGAGGTCCACCGTATGCTCCACACCAGGTGGTGCAGGGACGGTGACTTGCGCGTGAATTAGTTTTAAGTTATAGTAGCCTTGTGCTGCAGCTACCGCACTCTCTCCTCCTTCTCCCCCACCTGAGCCCGGTATCAATACGGAGTCAAGAAGACCGGAGATGAGAGAGGGCGCAGGTGACTGGCGCAACCGGAGCCGCCCCTAGGTGTACCACCACACCTGGTTCGGATCCCACAGAGTGGGAGTGCATAAAGGCCACATTAAGAAGAAGCCATTGCCGCCTGACTCTCAGTCCGCCAGTCAGTCACTCCACACAAAACACACATTGGGCTGACCACGTGGTCCGAGTTATCCCGTCAGTTGGCAACCTTCCAAGCCACGGCTTTTAGCGCACCGTGATAGTTTCAAGCGCGTCAGATTGTTTATAGTGAGGAAAATGCGCTGAGCTGTTGCCCACACTCTCTCCCCCACCCCCACAATCAGACCACCGTCCGAGACAGTCAGTTGTCTGAGGTGGGAGTGGGCACATTGGCTGACGGGTCGACGTACCCGTCTTAGCGCGCCACTGCACGACTTAGCCCCCATAACGCACACAACAGGATTTACTTACTCAGGGGATATGGAGGAGCCATCATCGACTGACTCCCAATCCGCTGGTCAGCCACTCGACACACAGCACATACACTGGGGCCGACGGCGTGGTCTGATGTAAGCGTCAGATTGGCAGCCTTCCAAACCACGGTTTCTAGGAAACCGTGATTTTCTCAGGTACATTTTGATGATTGTGAGGGTGTTGTCTATGTATTAGTGTAGATGGAGTGCGCTGACGTGGCTTAGCCTCCGGTGGTTTACCGCAAATTGTCGTGGAGGCGCATGTGTCCTAATAGGCCCATGCGGTGTGTAATTGTGCGGGAGCAGTGAGGGAAGTGGAGGCGGGCGCGGCGACTGTATGTCGGAGCCTCAGGCACTGGTTCACCAGCCTCCATGCAATGGATTCACACTGGGATATTCATTTCTGCTTTATTGTCCGTCTTCAACAAGCCTCACTCTAGCCCACATTTGAACAACCTGGGATTTGAACCACGACTTTTTGACCGTTTAGCGTTATGTCCAATACACTACCACTGAGCCATGTACCCGTTGGCCTGCCAGTTGCGTTCGGGACTGTTGCCTATCAAGGGAGAGTCGTTCACGGATCATATTGCGGAATAGACTCATCCCTTTGTACCTTCCAGCTCAGGCTAGAGTCTTCGAGGTGAGTCACATAGCGACAAGCACTTACACAATAAGTACCGGAAAAGACACAAGAAACCTGGATGGTCATTTCCGGCTTATAAATATTGTCAGCCAGCCAGATACAACCACACGTTTTGAGCCTCGAAGCGCAAAGGGATGCTTACGTTCCGTAACCCGTTACGTGAGCGGCCTTCCCGTGACAGTCAGCATTCCCGATCTCAGCCGACACAATTAAAAGTCCATGCTCGATGGTAGAGCGCTGAACTTACAGCCCAATGACCAGGAGTTCGGATTCGAATCCTACGGTTATCCACACCTAGGATTTGGTACAGCTGGCTAACGACAGCCAATAAGCCCGGAATTGTCATTTCAGTTCCCATTATCTTTATTGGTATCTCTCCAACCGTCCTAGAGGAGTTGGTAAAACCGAGACACCTGTTTCGCCGATTTTCTGTCGCCGCATGACGTCAGATGGTTTTTTTAAATAAATGGTAAGCCAACAACTTCGCAGCAAATTCATCGAGGTTCGCTTTATAGTATCGGTGAAGGAAGTTCTTAAGGCTGCCAAGTGTTACTCGTAGCCTGGTTAGGCACAGGCCACCATGCTGTTTTGGGACAAGAAAAAGGTTGACCTTGCAGATGTCCATGTCTGCGCCAGATCAATGGTCAGGCGGTGAGCTAGACAAAATGGGTTACCGAAATGCAGGTATTGAACTGCATTGACAAAAATCGATTGCAACGCCATATGACATATCGATGACAGATAAAGAATTACAGGATGTCGGCTTGGAATAAGGCTGAACTCAAACACTCTCGGGGTACTTTCGGGAGAAAATAATCCTAGCAATGTTCAATAAGATGGTGACTTCAGAGACATAAGGGAAAAGTCAACTATTTTAGAGCTTGGCAAAGGGAGGTTGGTTGGTGAAGGTTGGTTCGATAACCATGACCACAAAGTGCACATTGCAAAAGGCCGAATTCGGCCCGAAAACTGACTCAAAACTTTGCCTCTACTTTATCATGCAAATTACCTCGAGCTCAAAGGGTAGAAGGCCACCATTATCTATAAGCCGCAAAAAATTCTGCGTTAAGTGGAATTAATTTAGGAAAACTACCAGGCAACCACAAGCGACATTGGCTAAGCACCGACACGGGGACAGGTGGGGCCTAAATTCTCGGTTACTGACTCATGCAATCAAAATGAAACATAAATTCGATGGTTAAGCAGTCCAGGTCACGTGTGGAGATGAGAATGTACAAGAAATGAAGGCTACAAGAACTCCAACTGAGAAATAACCAACTAATCTCCCAGCATATCAAGGTCATCTTGCTTCGCACAAATACTCCCAAAGGGTTAAGTTCATGCGCATACCAGGGAAGGTATTCAACCACCGGGAGGCAGGCCCAGTAAGCATGCGATTACACATGTGGCAAAGAGGCATTAAATCAACCACGGTCGGCTCTCGCGCTGAAGTTCGAGGAGACAAAAAGCTGGCGGCCTTAAGAGGTGCACGTATTTTAGGATGACCGCAATCAAATTTCAGATTTTAGACGCACCTGCCCCCAGAGGACGCTAATTTTTCTTCTTATTAGCCTAATTACTTACCTTAGAGAGCATCACCTCGACCGCGGGACCAAGCCTAGCATGAAAACCAAGAGAACTTGGGCTGTTGGGCGGTGTGGATATGAGGACTTCGCTATTTACAGTCAACTGATCCTGTTGTCGGCGACGGCGAGCGGCGTTACACGCCTTGAAAATCTCACTCACGGTGAAGATGGTCAGCAGGACGACAAAGACGAGAAACATGACGAACCAAGAAAGGGGGAAACCTAAGGAAAACCGAAAGATTAAATAAAACTAGGGGTAGGTGAAGGTCGAGACGCGGAATGACTCAACTTATCTCTATATATTTTCAATATCACACAGAAACCTGTCCTCAAAAAGCATTTCCGGATTTTGACGGTCAAGATGGGTGATGATTTCCTCATAACGAACAGCATCTAACTTCTAAAGCTCCTGGGAAGCATTCCCTGTAGTAAATATAGGGGTTAGGAGGAGCATCGTGATGGAAACTTCAAGGAGGAACATCTATTAATCAACTGCATCTTTTACGGAAAAATTCTGGGGCAATGAAGAGTTCAACAGTGGAGGTTTTGGTAACGTTGTAAGACCCTCGCGCCTAATATTATTCTCTGTAAAGGACAGCTGAGATGCCTCTAAAACCGTCAGCTAACAAATAGCTTGTATAAAATGCCGATATATCGGGCTTCGCCTGTCAGGCCATTCTGAAAAGAGATTGGATGCATAAAGTGCGATGCAACGACTATACCAACGCGTCCTCAAAACTGAATTCGTTTAGTTTTTGCAAGATTTGCCGAATAATGGTAGGTCACAGTGAAACAATACTGAAAACAACCGCTGGCGGTGTGAAAGATGCGTTTAAGGATGTTTCGTCACTACCAAAATGAAATCATCCTGGTAATCAAGAGAAATTATTAAGGTACGGCAGTCGATGATGCAACGTGACAGAGGCCACGATGACAGTAAGTAGTAGTAGTAGTAGTATTAATATTAGGAGTAAAAGTAGTAGAATTAGTAGTAGTAGTAGTAGTAGTAGTAGTAGTAGTAGCAGTAGTAGTAGTAGTAGTAGTAGTAGTAGTAGTAGTAGTAGTAGTAGTAGTAGTAGTAGTAGTAGTAGTAGTAGTAGTAGTAGTAGTAGTAGTAGCAGTAGTAGTAGTAGTAGTAGTAGTAGTAGTAGTAGTAGTAGTAGTAGTAGTAGTAGTAGTAGTAGTAGTAGTAGTAGTAGTAGTAGTAGTAGTAGTAGTAGTAGTAGTAGTAGTAGTAGTAGTAGTAGTAGTAGTAGTAGTAGTAGTAGTAGTAGTAGTAGTAGTAGTAGTAGTAGTAGTAGTAGTAGTAGTACTCGTCAGTAAGATTACCAGATTGAACTGAGAACTAATAAAGGGTAAATTCTAGCCCAACTGCTGGCAAAATAAAGGGGGTAAAGGGAACATACCGCAGAAGACCTAGAGGCTTTAACCTACCCAATATTGTGTAGGGCTCAACTGGTTTGGGTGGCGTCGGATATGAACATGCCGCTTCGCAATCGCTGCAAGAACAGGCGGGCCCTCCTGAATCTATGCCCGAGGGTGGGACGGCCTTGTCGCAGGTGTACACCGGGGCGTCCATGGGGGTGAAACTGGGAGGCACCGACTCGTCAGTCATGGTGAAGTTAATAGAAAAGGGTGCTTGACCACCGTTCTGCACGGAACGCCCCAAAGCAGCCAGCAACTTGGACGGAGTGCACTCTACGTCTTCACATATTGTATTGATGGCGGGCATGCCTCCGAACTGAACTGACTGCCAGAACATGAAATAAAGTAAATAGCCGATCAATAATATGAAGAGTGTGCAATGTTCTGTGTGACCCGCGTTAGACGATGACTTCACGTCCATTCAGCCACTGCGGCCTATATCACGACACATGGCCGAAGGTTCGGAAGATCACTAATGCACGGGAATAGCAAGACAATCGTACATACCAAATAATCGTTTACCGTTTTCTCAGAAGAATCTACAGTGGAATTTGAGTCACTGGCTTGACGAAGGCCATTTATTGCCTGCGGAGACATGGGTAACTTAGGTTCGAATTGCATTATAATGATAGTTAACACATAATCCAACTTACAACTTCTTTTCCTCTTCCCAATGTTTACTTGTGGCCGGCTTGAGTTAAACGAACCAAAGACAAGATCTGGCGCCGTGAATAACCAGACATTCCGCAACCTACTACTCCAAAGAAACGGTGAAGACTTGCGCACGATTTGGATTATCGAAGGAAAGCTGTACAGAATGGATCTCTCTCGCTCTTTTCCCAAATCCAGGGAAAAGATGCGATTGAAAGAATCAGAGATAAGATTCAGTGCCTGACACGGCACACTGTATACGTCTCTAGAGGATCCACAGGTGGTGGTCTTTTCACTCTAATGTCGCATCAGTGAGAATCACCATGGGGTCACCTTAAGGAGCTGTTGCAACCTGGCTCTCAGTCTTGAAGATCGAGCTCAACCATAGGTCGCTAAGTTCCCAAATTATGAATTTCAAGATACCGTGAGCGCTGCCGAATGTGTTGGAAAGATACGACAAATCGTGGCAACTGAATGCGAAGAATTCGGTATCGCCAAAATTGGAGGTGTGGCCAGGTCAGGTGAAAGGGGCCACGACTTGAGCGTTGACGCCACTCACCTTCACTGCTGGTGCTTGCTCGGTCATCCGATCGGTGATGAAGTTACGAAAATAAAAGACTCGAATGCGGAGGACCAGGCAATCATTGGTCCAAGCACGAATATCTGAGGTAAATGGCGAAGCTGCTAATTTCGGCGATTGAGTGGCATCCTGCAAATAGTGCGTTGCCTTAGCAAATGTTATCTTTAACCGTCGCTGTTTTCGAGGATGGCTTTTGGCATGAACCCGAAACGTCAGGAGCGGAAACTTAGCATACTGATGATTGGGTCTCCTTCTCAAGAGCTTTTTTGAACTTGCCCCTCAGAATATATTAATAGGAAGGTTTTCCGATTGTTGCAAGACAACCTTCCAACTTCCAACTCTCGGTACAGCCACTATACCTCTTTACCGAATAGGAATCGAATTAAATTCATGAGATTTTTTCTCTCCACTCATTCGACTAAGCCTGAGATTTCAACAGAATAGACAAAGATAATATGAATTCCGCTAATTATTTATTATGCAAACAACTTACATGACGAGGCATTTAATTAGCACCTTTATCACTACAATCACCATTATGAAAGACAAAAGCGACAACTTCGGGACGCAGGAAGACGTGAAAACGAGGCTGCCGGGTATTGCAGCTCTGCACTACCCTGGAAGGCCATGAAGAAACGTTAAACGAATATCAGCTGCAAAGGAAACGCGTTTTCCTGACAGATGAATAAGCAGTGGCGGACAACACAGCGGTAATATCTCGAAAGTTCATCCCGTCCTAAAATTTTTGCATGCTATAAAACCATGAATACTCAATACCAACCAATACAATCATGTTACTGCAACCAGCTGGTTTAAGCCGTGGATTGAGACGTATGCCTCCTAGTCACCGCTAGGATAAACCACTTCACACAGAGAAGTTCAGCTGCAAAGCGAAATACTTCGTAAATTGCAGGGCGCAAGACCTAAAGATTCAAATTACAGGAATATACATACAGGCTTCATTTTTTCCAGGTATTATGAGGAAAAGAAAACTAAGTAAATTCGATTTTCTATCAAAAATCCATTTTCGACTTGCTTCCCCAACTAGGGAAGGATCATTTATGGGCTGGATTTGTAGTTCTTCGACCTCTTTCGTTCGGTCTAATAGCACTGTATATTTTAAGGTTAGGTCAAGACATTTGCACATTTCAGAGCCCTGTTCGGGTATTTAATCTAAAATCAGGCTGACAAATGCAATTCATGACATTACTGGGCAAGTCGCAGAAAAATGCTTTTGAAACTCATCCCATATTTTAGGACTTTGCCGAGGGCTAGAAAATCCCGATACTTTGTAGGAAAACTTGGCGATTCCACCATTTACGCACCAGCATAAGTTCATCCCAAGTTTAAAGTTGCGTAGCTCCGCTGTTTCAATGTTCGTGCCAAACTGACCCAGGATCAAGATCACCGGAACCCAATTCGCATAGTTCTCACCGATCCAGAAAACGTTTTATGCATATGAAACGTCACCTGTCAAGGTTGAAGGCATACTTATGGAATGAAATGCTTATATTTGCCGATTTTATGGCCCACTGTCAGTTTTATGCAAACTCGGATAAAGTTTGACATAAATTCAAAACTGGCGGTGATGAAAGAGAGTAAAGAAGCGCCTACCATGCAGTTGTTGAAAAATCCCTCAGCGAAGCGGGTAGTGAGCATGTAACGGACTGATGTTACCGCATCGGTTTTTGTAACAGCCAGTGTTTGAAGAAAGGCACTCTGGTAAGGGTCACAAGTCATCTTACAAAACAGTCGTCGAAAGTTGGCGAAACAGGCCGGGCATCTAAAAACAGAATTCCGTATAAATATTATTAGGCGCGCTTGGAGAATCTTTTGAGTGAAGATGCATTATCATGGTACAGACTCCTTCTCTGACAAACATGCAGTCCTTAGTATCAATACCAGACTGGGAAGAAAATAAGGCTAGGTCAGGGGTCACTGTTATTATAGAACTAAGATCAACAGACGTTGAAAAACTCCAATACCGTTACTCTCAAAATTATCAACAGCACCGTCCTCAAAATTATTGTCATCAATCAAATACCAACAACAGCAATGGATCATCAAAAATGCCACCACTTACCTTCCGAGAAGAACGCTTGCACTCTGGATACCTTCTGAAAACGCCCTAACTTGAGCCGCATTGCAGCAAACCGGTGCCGACTCTGTGCTACTATCAGGAGAAGCATAATCTGGACAAAGTTCTAACAGAGTTTGGAGCATTCCGTCAGATTCATTTTTCAAAGGAGTGGCAGACACGTTCATCGCACAGTACGTGCTCTCCGAATCCGGACTTGGGCACATGCCGTACCAGATGCACTGGTCACAGAAAGCGAGTGGCAGGAGACATGCAAGAACAAGGTCGGCAAGACGCATGGGCTAAAAATAGAAACAACGGTAGAAGCGCGGCGAAATCTTACAAACCAAGATATGGTGGGAAAATTACACAAAAAATGGGGGGAAAAGTTCCAGGTCAAGATGACCCATATATGGTAACAATAACAATTGGGGTATCACTATAAAAAGAAACAGCTTATAGGGTGGAGTATACAACAACACCAGCCACGAGTGCGACAAGACTGGCAACACTGAAGACCAAGCGCGCGAATATAAACATAGATTATCAAACGCCAAGGAGTAGCGTTCGTGAACGACAAAATGGTGTCAAGTTAAATATACGGTCGGAATGTAACAGATGACCTGTACGTGCATAACCTGGCAACATGTTCCAGAGCTCACCTTACAGGTCATTAAAAGGTTCCAGTAGATTAGGGTAGTGGTTAAGTAACGGATAGTAGCTTAGTATCAGAATCGGAAATAAAGACCTTGCCTTGGAATATGCACTACTCGAACTACTACTCCGCCGGTCACAAAACTAAGAAAGAGCTGAAAAATTACAGGAGATATAAGGAGTGCCGAAAAGACCGGAATATTATCAGTGACCGACGTGATGCGACAGCATAAGAGACTGATTAGACACCCAAAACCTACTGAGCCGGTTGAACGTTTTCCGCCCGTATGAACGCATAGCAATGTGTATTATGCAGTACCTAAAGTAGGCGGTATGAGTTCGTTTGTGGAACGCATAGCAATGTGTATTATGCAGTAACTCAAGTAGGCTTATTCGCTCGTACGAGTTCATCTGCAATTAAAAGTTTAAACAATAAACTTAGGGTATTTTGGTCGTTTCGGACAAACTGGTCAAAGATGACGTTGTTTGTCTAGGGATTCAGTCCTCTGACTGCATCATTTGGTAACTATAAAGTGATAGAATGGAGGCAATCAACCAACTCGAGGACCTTTGAAAGACTGCCGTCTATTGGTCTAATAAGCGCTTCGCTGACGTGATATAAGACTTAACGACCTCATATCCATAAAGAAACGCTATGCATTTCTTATTGGTTACAAGTTACTTGCGAGTATTTCAATTACGCTGTGAACACAAGCTGACGACAATAAAGACGAAGAATATTAAATAGTGATGCGAAGGTCGAGCAAGAATTCATATCCTGCCTGAACACAAGTGTGACTCAGACACGATCACGGATCGAAGCGATAGATACAGAACAACCTACATATGCAGCACTTCTAGGTATATACGACTGACACATTGGATTACAAGCAACAAACCCAACCAGAGGCCCTGTGGGACAATCATCTCTTGGTTGGTAAAAGCTCATGGCAGAAGAAACAGTCAACTCACGGGTCTTCAAAAAGAAAAACAGCGAAACCTACATGCTCAGGCAGATGCAGACCGACGTATGCGGCAGTGACTCCCTTCCTGCTTGTAGTGATAGTGGCGCAGCGGAAAGCAGTCGCCCTGATTGATAGGTAAATAAAGTTATCCTAATCTCCTCCAGTACGTCTCCTAGATGTCGAGCTTCACCTTTAGTACTTTGAGGGGTTTTCATTGAACGTAATACATCTGAGGATCTTTGGATCTCATTTGCACAGAATTCATGTTAATGAATGATTTTACAAATGTTGTCTGCCATGTTGTTAATAGGGATACCAAGCGCGCAGTCACATTATTTGAAGCGCCGGTGCGAAGACCTAAGGCGTATGGTTATCCACCCAATCACCGTAAAGGTGCTTCAAAATTCAGGAATGCTAAACTGATAGCGCAACCACGCCCAGCAGTGTTTTCGGGTGAGTCAGGAAATCAAAGACTCCCTGACATATTGCTGTTTTATATAAGAAGCTGTTGGACTAAGCAACCGGAGCAGTAAGGTGGTTAAAAGATAGAAGGAAGGAAGTTAGATGCGGGAGAGAGAAGGTTCGACTGAGAATCCTAAAAGTCAGGTCAATAAACTTCTTGTTCCAGTGATCGCATTTTCTCCTCCTAAACTACTCCCTGGAACTCACCCGTCCGTTTCTGACAACATCCTGGGTACTAGATGAGTCACGTGGTCCACTGTGGTGTAGTGGTTTCGAAGCTGACTCCCGATATCTTACTTTCTAGAAAGCCTGGTTTAGTTCTTCGGGCTTCACACAGCCAGCAGACATCCACCACGTAGCATCAGGCTCTGATTACCAACGTATAAGAACGTTCACATAGCTTAGCATTCAATACAAGTTTTTTTCGATTGAGGAGTAAAGCTCGCATACCACTCGACCACTCTACTGAACTAGGATCTCAGAGAGCTTCAATTCACACGGACGCTGTATTAGTGATTGGGATATTGCAAACAAATTTGGTTGCCGCAAGGTTTATTGAAAAGTTTGAGAACATGCACTACCATAACAACCGTTCGAATTACTTCTTCATGACCTAACCAGCTTAAACGCAAGGCAGCCACGACAAGTAAACTTAGTAAACGGCAGTTTGTAGTCGGAATATTGTAGTCTCGTTGTCGGTTTTAATGGTATTTTATAAGAGAGTAAACCTCCGCCGAAGGCCTCTAGACTAGCCATCAGTCGTGACCACGCCAGATGGATATCAATAAGGCTAACAGGAGGACCCATCTTCTCTGTCTATGCTAGTTGCGAGAAATGGCAACTAATGTCAATTGACTACGAAATCTCTTTGGCCAGTCCATACAAAACATTTTGACAAGATATAATTGGGAACATGTTTCAGCATCTGATCTCGAATTATAATATATAAGAACATCATTTGGTAGCTGGAGAATAGCTCTGACAATCGCCTAGCACAGATCTATAGAAAACGCCGTTATCCACCGGTAACTCAGACAAGTTAGTTTCTAGAAGGCGCAACTGGGAGAACTTGTGATCCTGTGAAGGATAATGTACTTGTACTTGTTACAGCTGCGATCATGCCTGATCTAGCCGGCCTCGATGATGTCATGGATTGTGCCTCTTCACGCGTGACTATCCGCGGCAGCAGAACTGGACAGCTCAATCCATGCTCTTCGCCAACGATGGACACCAAATACTGGAGGTCCAAGAACAGCTTCCACATCTTGACGAGCTGTGTCGAGTCAGCTTTTGAGCTGACTTTCTCTTCAACGACTCTAATTTGGCAGTGGAACCGGATCAAGGGCAGTAACACTGAGCTCGTGAGGTGGGTGACGAAGAATATGTCCAAACCACCTCAGTCGTCGATCTTGGATGGCTTGGGATTTCCTTGCGATGATTTCGCAGCGTGTTCTGACTGTCTCATTTTAGATGAAGTCAGTGTACTTCACTCGGAGAATGGTCTTCAAACAGTGCTGGTCCAATGCTTCCCGATTTCACTCATTACACGCGAATAGCCCAGCATTCACAGTCATAGAGAAGGACAGACCGGACAGATGCACCCTACACGCGAATCTTTGTGGCGATATAACTGTCGCATCGTGGCCACAGGCACTTTCTAAGGCTTGAGAAAACCCGACGAGCAGTATCCATTCGGGAGACAATGTTATCCTTACTCTGTCTATTCGGCGGCAACCTCGCCCCGAGATATTTGAAACTGTCTACCTCTTCGAGTTGATAGTCATCAAGCTCAAGAGGTGCAAGGATGCAGCTTGAAAACACTTTGGTCTTTCCCGCGTTTATGGACAAGCCGATCGATTTAGCTACCTCATTCCCCTGCGACACCATAGACTGCAGATTACCCACGTTTAGAGCTATTAAAGCGATATCCTCGGCTAAGTCGAGATCATTCAGCCGACGTCCGGGTGCAAGTTCAACTCCGTCCTTTGCATGAGGGCCTTCCCAAAAATCCTGTCGACAGCGTAGTTGAACAGAATGGGCGACAGAATACCACCACGAGGAACGCTAGACCGAATACGGAATAGTTGTGAAGGGGGGGGGGGTCGCATGACACTGTGTAGACAAGAGAGGGAGGAGACTCCGTTGTAGAAGGGAACGAGGGGGTGCTGGGCTTTGTATCGAAGTTGAGGTGCTCGAAGTGCTCACACCAACGCTTGACCTTGACAGAGTTGTCAGCAATAAAGCTGCCATTCATGTCACGAGCAGATTCGCTCATTGTAGAGGGCTTACCATTAACATAGTGGATAAGCTGGGAGAGTTTTCGAGTGTCACCGACGTTTGAGGTCTGCTTCATGGAGGTCGCTATTTCAGCCCAATATTTCTTCCTGTCTTGCCTAACCACTTTTTCTGTCATCTTTCGGAGTTGGCGGAAGGAAGCATCGTTGCGGGACCTGGCTCTAGCTGTCTGAGCAGACAACTGCAGGGTTCTTCCACTGATCCAGTCCCTGCGGCTCCACTGTGTATATCCAAGGACTTTCTTATCTGCCTCAAAGACTAATGCTTTCAGTGATGACCACTCAATACTGCCTTCTCCATCTGCTCGGGATTTCTATGGTCAGGGCCTCGGCAGCGCCGGGTTGCCTGATTTTAGCGTCAACGAGGTGCCTAGCGTGTGGCATTTCGGGTGCGGAGGATAGGTGCGCTTTCAAGCATGAACGAACGCGAACATGGTCATACCCAGAGGCGTTACCAGTCTCGGCACCACACATCGATCAACTAGCATGAAACCAGCTGCGGAATCGTGAAATGACTAGGATGTAGTCGAGCTGACTGGCCGTATGACCGTCGTTTAAATAACAGGTCAACAGGTATTTGTTGTGGTGCTGTAAGCACGTGTTCGTTACAAACGGTCGGTGGTGGTCAGCAAAGTTCAACTGGCTCTCACAATTTTCACCTCGCGAACCAAGCCCGAAACGGCCAATAAGGTGACTGTTTGTAGAGTCACCACGTCCCGTCCGGCCATTCCAGTCTCCGGCAATAATCAGCAGATCGTGGCGAGAGAGTCTTCCAACTAACACTTACAGCTGCGAGTTAAACGTCTCTTTGTCACGCTGTTTGGAAGCGGAAGTTGGTGCATGCACGGAGACTATAGAGATGTTTGTTAAGTGAAATTTCAGTCGCACATAGGCCATCCATTCATTGTCTGGTTCCATGCAAGCAGTGCGCGGTTCGCTTGTTGCGAAAGGGCGATTGCCACACCATGTCTAACAGAGGAGTTACGATGGCCACTGTGGTATAGGGTGTAGTATGAGTTGGCTCCCGGGATCTTTATTGCCAGAGAGCCTGAGTCAGGGATTTGGACTTCCGACAGGCCGCACAAATCTACGTTTTACTGATAAAGGTTGCGCGCCGTCAGACTTTGGGTACCAGGGTCCAGGAGCGTTCGCAAATTCCAACATCCAATACCAAGGGTTCGATTCCGATTGAGTAGTTCAGCTCGCATACTATTCGTCCGCACCACTGGACTAGGGTTGCGGAGCGCATCGGTGCCTGCGGACGCCATAGCATGGATCATAGTACTATACTCGGACATATTTTACATGAGGTTGCTTGGGAATTGTGCGTACGGGTGGATCCCCAACAGCCGCTTGGATTTTTTGTTCGAGGTTGTCTCCCCTAGTGCTTTGACTGAAGAGCCTACCCACAAGGCATTGGGGGCAAGCCAACTGACTTAATGGCGGTCCACAGTCACCATGTCACACTGCCGTCGTCGGGCTTTGCGGCTTTTCTTATAAGGCTTTTGGCCTGCCAGACCTCAGCCCGTCACACTCTGGTAGCACTGTTGCTGTTGGTCCGCGACTGCTTATTCGATGGACCCATGAGTGTGGTTAGTTCGCAGCTAACCTTCACTGAAGACAGTTCCATTATCCGCCAACTGTGGACGCCCCGGATAACCAGTATCTTGGCTAATTGTCAACTCATCTTCCCGGGTTCGTTACGTTTCCAGCCAAACCCTCATAAAGTTACCAGGGTGTAAACGTGTCGAATGTCTTGCTTAAATCATTAAACGGCCTCAACATTCTTCATACTGTATGAATTTCTGACCAGGTTTCTCGCTATAGTGAGGTACGTGCTACAGGGTCTTCCTTTAGGGATAAATAGCGCATACCGTGGCTTTGGAGACAGAGCCGATAGGGGAAATATCAAAACTGATCAATTAATTTCGTCACTGCAATTCTGAATCCTTCAATGTTAAATTAGATTGAAGGAAAGTTTTTGAACCATTGCCGGCAAAGAGAATAGCCATCTTCAGCTAGCCATAGCCAACCCCAGGTGGTGCACCACCCGAGGCTTGAACGCGCGACCGGTCATTTAGAAGTCAAACACACTAATATTGAGCCACAAGCTCCTTGTCTTGCCCATTTAGATCGGGAATATTGACATTCGCGGATGAGAAAATAACGTTTATCTTATCGGACTCGAGACCGCCGCAACCTTCTCCCTTTACATACATACAAAATCTTCGGCCAGTTTTGACCCGACATTAGCGAGATCAAAAGCTTATTTTTGAATTGGAACGTTGAATCTTCGGCGCAATCAGTTAAAACAGGCCCATAGACTGTTAACCCATTTTCTGTGTACGTGGAAGACGCCATGGTAGCCTATAATCACTGACGTAGCCAGATTTCGCTTATACGTCAAGCTTTAAATCGTGTCTTCTCTGCATAGTAGGTCGAAATGTGAATGGCTGTGAAAAGTACATAGTTGATGCGTTTGCAATGACCTTTGGACAAGTGTTGGAAAGGAATTCGAAGAAATCTTGAAGCCCTGGACTTTTACGGTTAGATGAATACCTTCCTTCCCTATTTACTGCAAACTTTCAGAAGACCGTTTGGAACCGTACACCAGTGTCACGCCCAAGTACACCGCGGCATGCCAACGTCAGTAAATTGTCTACTTGCACGAATCCAAGCATCATATCCAACGTTCCTATGTTGTACCTTGTACATAAATGACATTTTAAATCATCTGTTTGATAAACCGTCCAAAAATCCCTTTTCTGCCGTTTTCCCTGTGAGTGGCTTCGCAAGTTGCCTCAAAGTTGTCGGAAGAATGAAATACGCGATTAAATTTGTCACCCACGCTGAGAAAACGGCATTGCCAGCAATGCAAAGCATGCTAATTTTTAATGTTTCGTTTTTACAGTGCCATTACACATGGTCGTCTATAGTGCTGTATCTCGGCATGGCGATACCAGGGCCATATCGTAAATTAGATAAAATAGGTATTAGATCGATATATTTCTCTCGAAATGTCGATAACGCAAAACGTGGGTGCACTTGCACCACCCAAAACGCTTCGCCCGCGGAACCGTCTTAGGGATATTTCACGGTCAGAATCGTGGCCATCCTTGGTCGAGTAGACTGATCTGAGTTGGCGAACTTCGTAAGTACTTCTGAAGGTGGACTGTCCGGATAGTTTGCCAGCAGATCGAGTTGGGCGTAAGGGCAATTTCACGGGCAGCCGCACAGGCATGGACAACTCCCACAACTATGGGCTCAGCCAATAAGAGTACATAATTCTGAGAAACTATGTAGCGCTGTTATATTGGCGGATAAACTTCCGGAATACACTATCACGGGTGAGATCCACTTCATAAAGGTCACCTATTAGGGTTCTTAGCCATCTGTATTATTAGTATTATTCTTGTTATCAGGGGAAGTCTAAACAGGCAATGAAAGGTTTCAGACTTATAAATGACGCGAAATTGTAAAAACGCATAAAAGACTGCTAACCCACAGCTGATAACTGGAATATTACAAAAATAAGAAGGGTGCGATTACTAGTGGGATCGAAAAAATAGCACCCATCTCCGTGGGAGGGCTGGATGAATTCTATGACAATAGTCAATTAAATTTGCAATTGTGCATTTAAATGCATCTGGGAGACCAAACAGACTGCAGGTTGACTTCCTATAGGATTGATCACCAGCTATATTTTAGTTCATTATTAAGTCGCCAAACCCTCCGATAAACATTTCACAGCCACATTACTAGGGTCAATTACTAATACAATACACTTAAACACCAGCAGTCGACAAACAGCGTAAAATGTCATAATAACACATTATCATCGTTAACACAACGGCAATAAACAAATAAAAATTTTATATTTATAGTGCTGGATAACACCAATTCGATGTAAAAAGTATAGCACAGCAGGCACGCATTTATCCAGTTCCGTCCGAGGAGAATTGGTTGTTGGTTTCCTTTGACCGCATGAACTGGAAATAATGAAGTTCCCCTTTATGATCAATTTTGGCTGTCAAAACCCCTCGATCTTCAGAGTTTGTTCAGTGTAATTTTGGAAATTAGAACGAGCCGGAAGGAGATGATGGAATATCGGAAGAGAGGCCTCATTGATGAGAGTAACATCTGCGCCAGTGTCAATTTCTATCTTCACGGGGTGCCGATCCACCGGAAGTGTAAAAAAGAAGGGTGATTGTAGCGGCATGTTCGTTGAAAACCTCCGGAGTATCGCCTCACCGTCCCCAGCTGGATTCGGATGGGTGGTGTGCATGTTTAGTGTTCGTCCGAGGTTTAGAGTAATACACTCGTTCGGTGTGACCAATTTTCTTGCAAAACTGGCAAACTGGCTTCTAGTGCCTACATTTTGACTATCGGACATGATGCTGACAGTAACGGTAGCAGGACGTTAGTTTTATTGAAGGAAAAGGTGATTGCTTTTTAGATGAAATCCAGGTAGTGATCACCAGATTGACAGTTAATTCAGGGTCGAAGTAGGATATCACGATAGCGTTTGAATGATTCAGCTGCTGAAGGTTTTGCCGTACGCGCTCTGGATGACAGGTAATATCACTGGCCTTCTCCCACGACAAATATTTCTTCTCTGATAACAGATATTCCCGCGCATTTTCATAACGCTTACCAACGATCAACTGCTGAACAGGAATTGCATGCTCGAATTCGCCTGTCTTTATCTCTTAATATCTGCAGTCCTGGATGGCGAATTTCAGATTCGTTATAAAAACCAATACATTGATTGGTAGTATGACGTATCTGACAACACCGATAGCGGCTCAGGTATATGTTGTCTATTCTACCCCACGCTGCCTCGAGCTTTGTGAATGCTGTTCGAACATCGGTAATCTCTTGGAACTAAAGGGCATCGAAGTTACGTTGTGCCCATTCTTCTAGATGATTTTGGAGGAGTTTTAGTTTAGAGATAACGTCTAGTTTACACGTGGGTTACAACATCGGAATAAATATAATATAATCTTTAAATGTTTTCTCTCGTGTAATCATGAGTCATCTGAGGGTTTGGGGGCGTTTTCGGTCAGAAAGGCAACGGTTTAGGTAATAATGAAGCCATGTTCGTTGAGCTGCGTCGCCGATATAACTTTTCCAACAAAAAAGGCTGGCTGTGAACAAGACGTGTACTGAGGACGGGAAACAGCATAAGTGCGGAGACTTAGGGGACACAGCAGGGTATATGGCAAAGCGGGAATGTCATAGGCTGAAGGGTGAACAGTCAGAACAATTGTGGTCTGGCCGTGCGTACACGACTTTAAAAGTTGCGTTGTCACACGCGGGGGCGTCAAGTCCAGACCATGCGGGTCATGTAAACTGCAGTTTCTTAACATTATGATGTAATTTAAACATTAATTAAGGGGAAATACATATAGCTTAAGTATTTTTAAGCAGTCTACCCCAATATATCCAACCAATCGTCAACGACTGGATGCAACCTTGACCATGGTGAAGCTATAAATACTGCTGAAGATTGAACGCGAACAACCCCAGTTTTGGACGAGTCCAACGAGCACGATTCATTCTTTGCGGCCGTCCTTCGCTCCACCCACATCTCCACTAGAAAATCCTCCCTCAGATTTAGATTATTTCGTAAAATTGTATATTTTGAAGGGTTACAGGCATTGCCCTTGATGACCCTATTAATGTAAAACTATCATTGCATGTGTAAATCAATATAAAAATAGTGTACATGTAAAAATGTTTGAGTCAGTTCAGTTCAGTTCAGTTTATTTGAGAAAAATAGGCTTACGCCTTTGAAATCCCTATTTGATACAGAAAGTCGGAAGAATAATAAGCAATGTAAAAAAAGTTACAGTCAAGTGAATGCAGGCAGATTTACGTGGTACACGGATATTGTTAAGGTTAAGTAGTCACATAATCTTCCTGGTGCAGCAACATATGTATGTCAAACCGATGTTTAAATATATCCACAGACTGGGACATTACAATCGCCTCAGGTTGGTTATTCCACGGTTTCAAGACACGGTTGGTGAAAAAATACTTCCTCACATCCAATCTTACTTGGGGCACACTTAGTTTGAATGGATGACCTCGGAGATTATTCGTAGTAGAAAGTTGGAAAAAGTCATCACATAGGAGGGCGCAATCCATGCCACGCACGATACGGAAGGTTTGTATCAAGTCTGCGCGCAACTGCCTATAACTCAGAGGATAGAGCTGTAGGTTATTTAGGCGAATCTCATATGGCAGTTCACCTTGACCTCTTACTAATTTTGTGGCTCGTCGCTGTACCCTTTCGAGCATTTTGTAGTCCTGTTGGGTCCACGGTCGCCAGGCTTGAATCGCATATTCAAGATGGGGCCTTACAAACGAACCAAAGACTTTAGAAAAGCAGTCTTCATCGAAAACTTTAAATGCCCGCTTGATAGAGTACAGCATTGAATTGGCGGATTTAGCCGCCTTGCAGCATTGCATAGAAGGCTTCAGGTTGTCTGTCATCCAAACGCCGAGATCCTTCTGTGTGTGTTTTTCTCGGAGTGGCATACCGTTCAAAAAAGTAGGGTCGCATATCAGTGACCTGATTCCGACTTCCCAGACGTAGCAGGGGCGCATTTGTTTGAGTTGAAGGACAAGAGCCATTTGCGGGACCACTCGTCCAATCGATGGAGATTTTTCTTGGAAATCGTCTCCATCGGCAGCATTGTTGATAACTTTCCAAATTTTTGTATCGTCCGCAAACATAGCAAAGTCACAGTCCAATTCCTGTACACAATCATTAATAAACAAGAGAAATAGGATTGGTGCGAGAACTGAACCTTGCGGAACTCCACTCTCGATGATTGTGCGCTTTGATCGCGATCCACCTACGCAGATCCACGTAAGAAGTTTGCCTCCAATACCAAACATTCTTAACTTATAAAGGAGACGCTGGTGAGGAACACTATCGAATGCCTTCTGGAAATCAATGTAGGCCACATGCACAGTGTATTTTGCATCGAGTGCTTTTGCCCAGCTTTGCATAGTATAAAGTAAGTTCGTAACACACGATCTTCCCCTACGAAAGCCGTATTGTGAAGTTGATAAGAGGTTATGGGTTTCTAAATAAATCATCAATTCCTTTTTGACAAGCTTCTCCATAACCTTGCAACAGATTGAGGTCAGGCTGACAGGCCTGTAGTTTGTAGCAAATGCACGACTGCCGCTTTTGTGAAGCGGTGTAATGTGGGCTGTTTTCCAGTCGGTAGGAAGCATTCCCGTGTCGAACGATTTCTGGCACAGAAAGGATAGCGGTTTGGCCAGCTCTCGAGCAAGTTCGAGGAGTAACTTTGCTGGAATCTCGTCGGGGCCAGGGGATTTGCATGCGTTCAGACTTTTTAATTCTTCAAAGACCGCCTCTTCTCGAAAGAGCATATCCTGAATAATTGGTGCTCCCATAGTCTCGCAACTAGATGGAATAAACACTGCTTCTCGGGTGAAAACTGCTGAAAGAACTGTGAAAAGTGTTCAGCTTTGTTTTGAAATTCTGTAATCTCGAAACCATCATCGTTTCTCATTACAGGAATCGGGTTCCTGTTTCGTGTGCTTTTTCTTACATAGCTGTAGAGCAATTTGGGATTGTGAACTGCTCGCTGGAGCAAATCCCTCTCGTAATCCCGTCGGCTGTTGAAGATTAAGCTTTTAACCTTGCTCCTTTGCGTTTTGTATGTTTGCAAGTCAAAACATAACATAACTTCAAATGCGTGTTCACAGCTAAAGGCGAAACATTGCGGAAGAAAATGTAGAAACCGAAAGATTATAAGAGGCCGATTTTAAGTTTTCATGTTTTGAGAGTCGTCTTTTGTCAAATATTATGTCATCAAGCCTTCTTTAAAAACCAGAAATGCTGTCAAGGGAAACTGTCTCACTTGGTAACGAGTTCCAAGCTCGTACCACTCCTTAGTTGAAAAAAAACTTTCAGAGGTTCAATCGCGTGCGTTTGCTATTGACATTGTAAGGATGACCACACAGATGAGTTTTGCAGGCAAACTCGAAGAAATTTTCCGATCTTAGGAAGGAATCTCGGACCTGGATAATCCGGAATGTCCAGAGCAGGCTTCACCGTAAGTGCCTGTAGGAAAGAGGAAATAATGCAAACTTTTTCAATATGTCATGGTACGGTAAAGTCTTTAAACCGTTGACCATCTTCGTTTCTCTCCGTTGCACCTAATCGTAGAGGTCAAAATCTTTCTTTATCCACGGTATCCAGGCTGGTATTCCGTAATCTAAGTGCCGTCTCACGAAGATGCCATACACTTTTCCTTTTGAAGTCCCTATACAACCACCAATTATTTTTCTCCAACTTGGACAATTTGAACTTAATTACCACTTCACTAGGACTGTTCCGGCCAATACTGTTTCAACTGCACGTACGTTCTTGCTTTCTGCTCCTCTGGAATTTTTTCTCGTGCCGAAATTCATCATAAAACGGCATCAACTTGGAATTTGTTTATCATCTTATTCAAGTTGACTGCGCAGCCTCTGCACCAATAAAAACTGATAACCACTCAAGGAGCCAAATGTGTACAACCTCGTGAAGATCTGAGAGTTATCCAGGACCTTCAACATCTCCGAACGGCTGAGTCGTTCCTGCATATTTTGCATACCATTTACAGTTTTTTTAAAGCGTTGTTGAAGCTGTGAGGCGTCATTTGAAATTGGTTTCGAATTTCAAATACCTCGAGCCTACGAATATTTAGTCTCTACCTCAGTTTAGAAGACACGGTGCTGGAAAATTATTAAAGAATTATCTTAA